>JAQQAC010021848.1:8585602-8634475 GCA_029783875.1 Phataginus tricuspis
TGTTCCACTGGTCTGTGGGTCTGTTTTTGTGCCAGTACCAAATTGTCTTGATTACTGTGGCTTTGTAGTAGAGCTTGAAGTCAGGGAGCGTAATTCCCCCTGTTTGATTCCTCCTTCTCAGGATTGTTTTGGCTATTCGGGGTCTTTTCTGGTTCCATATGAATTTTAGAATTATTTGTTCCAGTTCATTGAAAAATTCCAACATTTTTTGATAAACTAGAATAAATAGTTCCAAAATTCATATGGAACCACAAAAGACCCCAAACAGCCAAAGCAATCCTGAGAAAAAAGAACAAATCTGGAGGAATTACACTCCCTGACTTCAAGCTATCCTATAAAGCTACAGTAATCAAAACAATATGGTACTGGCACAAGAACAGACCCATAGATCAATGGATCAGAATAGAAAGTCCAGATATAAACCCACACATTTATGGTCAATTAATATACAATAAAGGAGCCATGAATATTTAGTGGGGAAAAGACAGCCTCTTCAATAACTGGTGTTGGGAAAACTGGACAGCTACATGCAAGAGAATGATACTGGATTACTGCCTAACTTCACACACAAAAGTAAATTCAAAATGGATCAAAGACCTGAATGTAAGACACGAAACCATAAAACTCTTAGAAGAAAACATAAGCAAAAATCTCTTGTACATAAATATGAGCAGTTTTCTTCCTGGACACATCTCCTCAAGCAAGGGAAACAAAATAAAAAATGAACAAGTGGGATTACATCAAACTAAAAAGCTTCTGTACAGCAAAAGACACCATCAGTAGAACAAAAGCAACCTACAGTATGGGAGAATATATTCATAAATGACTTATCTGATAAGGAGTTAATATCCAAAATATATAAAGAGCTCCTATACCTCAGCACCAAAAAAACAAATAAACCAATTAAAATATGGGCAGAAGACCTGAACAGACATTTTGCCAAAGAAGAAATCCAGATGGCCAACAGGCACATGAAAAGATGCTCCACATCACTAATCATCAGGGAAATGCAAATCAAAACCATAATGAGCTATCACTTCACACCAGCCAGAATGGCCACTATCCAAAAGACAAGAAAATAAAAAGTATTGGCTTGGACGTGGAAAAATGAGAACCCTCCTACACTGTTGGTGGAAATGTCAGTTGGTGCAGTTACTGTGGAAAGCAGTGCGGAGTTTCCTCAAAAAACTAAAACTAGAAATATCATTTGACCCAATAATTCCACTTCTAGGACTTTACCTAAAGAAAAAAAAATTCCTGATCCAAAGATATATGCACCCCTATGTTTATTGCTGTATATTTACAATAGACAAGATATGGAAGTAATCTAAGTGTCCATCACTAGATAAATGGATAAAGGAGAGGTGGTACATACATACAGTGGAATATTATTCAGCCATAAAAAAACCCTGACATTTGCAACAACATGGATGGATCTAGAGGGTCATAGACACTGAGAAGGGACTGGTGGTTACCATGGAGGAGGGGTTGTGGTGGGTGAATCGGCATGGTGAGGGGGATAAAGAAGCACAAAAATTCTCAATTATAATGTAGGTTGGTTATGGGGATAGTAGTACCGCATGGAGAATATAGCCAATGATTCTGTAACATCTTCCTATGTTGACAGATAGTAGCTGTACTAGTGGGGGGGCTGAGGATTTAATAATATGGGTAACTGTTGAACTACTGTCTTATATACTTGAAATTAATAAAAGACTATATCAATAAAAAAACAGGACATAAAATATTGTTTTAGATTTTGCCCCAGGACTTTTGTGCAGTTTCTTATTACAGCCCTCTCTCCCTAGCCTTGAAATTCTCTAATGTCAGGAACATTAATTTTGAGGGTAAGAAAATAAGTCTGAAGAAACTGTTAGTATTTGCTCTGAATTACTAACCAACTAAATTGGGTAGAAGTTAATATCCTACTTATATACGGTGTACTTCTTGTTAGTGTTAATGAAAGCTGTGTACAAAGTGGAGAGAAAACAGTCCCCACATCAGTGAGCGAATAGAAGCTGGGTTTTGTATGAAAAAGCAACATCAGAGGCTATTAAGGTATATATATGATGGGGAAACATGTTACATTATAGTACTAAATCTAGAAGGAAAGACCCAAGTACTGATCGTAACCTTACCAGATTATCATAAATCCACAAGAGCACAGCCTTAGTCCCACATTATACGTGGTAGTCATTAAATTTGAGTGTATTGCCCTATGATCAGGGAGGCAAACTCTTTTACTGTTTTCTGCAAAGCCTCAATCTCTTCTACCTGAAAAATAATTTAAGGAAAAAAATTGTAAGGTCAGTGACTCTTTTTTGGCTTCCCTATTTATTTGTCTTTTTCTTTCTGATTAGCATTAAATAATGTATCTTAAAACCCCAGGCCTCCACATTCAAACCTGGCTGAATTACCTCTCTTGGAAATGGACAATAAAGATGCCCTTTAGGGGAAATCTGTTTCATGGGAGACTGGCAGGCTTTAAAGACTGCAGACTTGGCTGCCAGAAGACCTGGGTTCTGATTTCATGTCTGACAGCGGCCTTTATGCCCTCTGCCAAGTCACTTTATCATTTCTGTGGCATTTCTTTTCTCTTAGAAAGGTGAACATAGGCCCAGTGTTTCAGATAGGTCCTCATTGACTAGACCCCTGCTCCCATGGATTTGAGTCACAGAAACATTTTTTAGCTTAACAAATAAGCCAGTACCCTTATAACTGCCACTCTGGTCAGAAAATAGAACTTCGCTAGTCCCCCCAGAAGCCTGTCTCAGTCATAGCTCCCTCCCTTCAAAGTAACTAACAAAGCAACCTGCAGGTCTTGCTTTGCACAGGGTGGCGGTATTAGAGATAATAGTGCACGTGAAACCCTGAAAGGTTATTTTATTCATCAGTGGGAGAAATTGCGATTGTCTGGGACTTTTCAATATTTGGTCAAAACATTACAAACTGTCTTACAAACTGTTATAATTGTATAGGGAAATGAAAAAATAGTAAAATTTAGTGCACTGTAATGTTAAAACATCAACAACATTGAGAAATAAACTTTTCTTTGTAAAACTTATCAAGAGGAGTTTGGTTTGCCCCCTTCTTCCCATCCTAGAACTTAGGATACAGAGCAAGCATCTTTTCCAGCCTTGACAAATTTTCATACTCTTTCTTTGAAGTTTGGAACCGTTTCCAGTATTTTATCCTTCATGCTTTTAGTGTGTGAAGTATGCCCAGGACCTAAAAGGTGAAGTTGTTGTCGACATCATTTCATCCTCTTCCTCTCAGCCACTTTCCTCATTCATGTCAGTTTCTCTTCACCAAGTCCCCCGGGCTGCATACCTCGGCTTCAAAGGGCAGCAGCGTCAGCACGCTCTTCTCTAACTCCATTATAGTCCCTGCAAATATCATTTCCAGCGTTACCACTTCTAATTGCTTCTCTGCATTTTCTTCTTTGTTGGCCAGTTACCTCTTTCAGTTGTTCGTTTTGGTAAAATACGATGTGGGTTTATCACTGGGAGACAAGGAGACGACGCGAATCCGTGGTTGGCTGTCTGTCTGTGAACCTAATGACACATGAGGAGTGACTCATCACTGACGGCCTAGGAAAGACACGTTGTGATTGGTCACTGATCCTGAGGAACATATATTGATTACATAGTGATCCGTAGGCTAAGAGCTATTCATGAAGTTTGTACTTCATGCAGTTTCTCAAAGTTAATATGCTATGGTAAGTGAGATTTGAAACGTACTGTTGGAGGACTGGTATAATTGAAATGGACTGTGGGAATTGAAATTGGGCATATTAGAATCATGTAAAGTGAAGGCTGACTGTATTATTCTGTTAGAGTAATCACTTCCTTGTACTTTTTTTATAGTTCTGTTACCCAAGGGTACATCTTTAGACACTGTGGTTTAGCGTTGTTCCTTACATTTTCTAAGTCTTTTTTTTTTTAATTTATGGGTTTCCCTTCTGTATTATGCTAGGGCCACCATAACAAAGTAGCACAGACTGGGTAGTTTAAGCGACAGAAATTCAATTTTTTACAGCTGTAGATTCTGGAAGTCCTAGATCACAGTGTTAGCAGATTGGGTTTCTCCTGAGGTCCCTCTCCCTGGCTTGCAGATGGTCTTCTCACCGTGTCCTCACCTTGTGGTCTTCCCTCTGTGTATGTGCACACCTGGTGTCTCTCTTCTTATAAAGGAGACTAGCCTTATTGGGTTAGGTCCACCTTAATGGCCTCATTTTAGCTTAATTACCTCTTTAAAAAGGTCCTGTAGAATTTCAACATATGAATTTTGGTGGGGGACAAAATTCAGCCCTTAACACCTTTCATCCCTTTCTTTTCTTTGCTATTTCTTTATCAGCATACTTGGGCTATTTGACCACTAGACACATAAAGCATAAACCATAGTCACATGAACTTTTTATTAAAGAGTTAGGATTGTTCATGAAGGATACCATTGAACATTAGGCCCAGGTTATGTTGGGTAAAATTAAGCTCCAGTTACTGGGCTATATAACAAAATAACCCCAAAACTTGGCAGCTTAAAACAGCAATAATATTGTTATTTATCACAGTCTGTCAGTCAGGAATTAGAGAGTAAGAGGCTCTGACTCTGGTGTCTCAATGAGATTGCAGTCAGATGCCTGCTGGGGCTACAGTCATCTGAAAGCTTGACTGGTGCAGGAGGATCCACTTCTAAGATGGCTCACTCACGTGGCTGGCATTTGGTGGGAGGCTTCTGTCCTCTCTACATGGCTGCTTGAATGTCCTTATGGCGTGGCAGCTGATTTCCCCGAGTGAGTAATCTAAGAGGCCAAGACAGAAGCTGCAGTGCACTGTCATTTTCACCATGTTCTACTGGTCACATATATCCAGTGCAGACTCAGCATAGAAGGGGACGCCACAAGGGCATGGATACTAGGAGGTATGGATTATTGGGAGCCACCTTGGACAGTGGCTACAATAAATAAGTTGGGTAAAAAGTCTCTTACTTTTGGGAAACCTGTTTTCAAGTCCCTACCTTCAAATGCTTGCTTACCTTACCAGCATTCCATTGAAATTAATCATTGCTGAATCTTAACTTTCTACGTTACCTTAATGAGTTAATATTTTTAAGAGTTTTCAAGGTAACTTCTTATGCTTAATCTGGCTAAAAGGATTATACTAGTGCAAATATACATTTGTCTATTAGTAGATTTCTCTTCTGCTTTATCATTCATCTGAGATACTGGTCTTAAGTCAAATGGGTCCTGAAGTCTAAAATGTGGCAGTAGGAATTTTGGCCTAGGTTACTAGGAAACAGAGTGACTCATAGGCTAAAGTTGTAACTTTGAAGTTTGCTGAGTGAATCCTAATAAATTAATGGAACTGTTTTTCTCAGTTTCTTAATCTGTTATATGAAAAGAGGGTCCTAATTAATCTATTTTAATGGTGAAATAATAAATGAAAATTACAGGAAAAAAAACTGGTGATGATTTGGGACTATAATTTTATGGAGGAGTAGAATGTAATGTGAAATTCTACTGAGCAACTATGGTCTTGCCTAGTTTTTGGTCTGTGGTATGTCCTGGGGTTCAGGACCATGGGCAGCTACTCCTGCTGCCCATCTTAGGTTCGCCCTTTGACTTGCATAGTGGTGGCAGAGCAACCTAGGGCGTTTTGGGAGGCTGTGTGCTCCTGTGGATATAGGTGCCTTGACTTCTGTTGGTTCACAAATTTCATCTTCATTTGTCTTTTCTTTTCTAATAGTCTGTGTTCTTCAAATTACCATGCCTTAAAGTTCATCGCTTCAATTTCCATCAGTTCAGCAATAACTCAGATAAGTCTCAAATTATTTAAAAGCTCTGTGCCAGAGAATTGGGCTCTGCATTGTCCATCCCTGGTCTGGCCCTCCAACCTCTGTTTTCACTGCCACCTAAGGATCATTTATCTATTTGTGCAGCCTTGTAAGAGTTAGGGTTTTTATTTAAACATGTTGACAATTACAAGCAGATGAATCAGGCTACATGTTAACTTCTTTCCATAAATGTTTGCTTAATTTTTATGGACAAAGAAAACAGATAATATATAGGTAGTTCTAATGTTTCTATTACTATGCTGCAATGGTATAGAGTTGACTAAATATTATCCTTGGCCCTAGAGAGCATGCATTCTAGAAAATGCAGCATTTTGATGGAGGGGGTGAGGACTGGATGATATGGGTGAATGTTGAACCACTGTGTTGTATTTGAAACCATCATAAGATCGTGTATCAATGATACTGTAATCAAGTAAATAAATAAATAAAGCATTTTACTTTTGTTTCAAATAATTTACTTTCCTTTGTGGAAATCTTTTAGAGACTGTCCTAGTGGGGCTCTTCTCATGTTTTCAAATTGAGGATCCAGCCAGCCTTTTCCTAGAGCATACCAGGGAATAATGGAGCTCGAAAAATCATGATCACAGAGACAGGAAACTTGACTGACAGTGATCCATTTGGATAACAATGTCGTTAACATCAATCAATAACAAATTAATTTTTTTCCTTTTTTTTAAGAGAGAATATGGGCAATATTTAGAAGTCAAACCAACTTAGATAAACAACTGTTAAAATCAGAGGAGCTTCAAAAATGCCTTACAGATTAACAATATTTAGGAAGTACACATTTGAAGAAATTATTTTTCTCTCCTGAGTTTTCTATTACATTTACTAGTTAGGGTCATTTCAGACTGAGAGACAGTGGAGGGGCAGAGAAAGAAATGAAATAATTATCTCAGAGTCACTGATACACCCTTGCTGTATTGTGCTAATGCCATAGAACTGTTCTGAAACTCACAAAGTGGAGTGTTAGTTCCAGAAGATTCCTTTATGCCTCAGAAGTTACTGAGCTTCTTGAAATTGGGATGAAAAAACTTTCAGATATCACATATGCCTTTGTGTGAAGTAGGCGACTTTATTAGAAATGGCAGAAGAGCACGTGCTCAGGAGCAGAAAGAATTTATAAAGGAGGGGAAGCAAGTTGAACAGAAGTGAAGGTAAATCGTAGGGAGGGTATATTAATTGATGGGGGAGAATAGAACTGGTGTGAGATGAGACTTCTTCTGACATATTAAACTTGTGCTGTAGTATTACATGCAGTTTGATGGAAGATGTATAGTTACCCAAGTATTTAGCAGTATGAAGTATGAGATTCATGGCTTTTTATGTTAAATCAACTATGTCTGTTGTAAAGCTGATGCTCATAATTCAAGATTTGAACTTTTTTGCAGTCCACTCCTAACAACTCAGTATCATTTGTTAAATAAAGATTTATTCATAATTATTATAGTATCACTCATAAAGGAAAATTAGGAATATTATCAAAATATGGGTGATAACCATTTAAGCTCCATAAGTGTTGTAGATTGGACTTCACGTGGCTGTAGAAATGAGTGCATTATTCAGTCTAAACTCTTGTGAATAGAATATTAGAAATGATGTTTTTAAGTCTTTACAGCCCTGAAAGTTTGTCTAATAAATTGAGTAGTTGTCACACTGAGTTTCATACAACTCATACCAAAAAATATAACTAAGAATTAATATATTTATATTCCACCTCATTCCACAGGCTCATTGGAGGACACTGGTTGCAGGTTTCCAAAATGTAGTGGAGGAAGCTGCAGTGTTTGTGTTCGTTTGGGATCAGGCTGTTTTGCAGACTCAAGGTTACTGAAATTTAGTGTGGCAGAGATGGGAGAATAATAAACAGTTCTTTCCGAACATACAATACATGCTCCCCGTTGGCTTCTGTCTATCTGCCTTAGGAACAATGATCCCTCTGTGCTGCAGGGAAGAGACCTGGAGAGAAGTGACTGCTTGGTAAAGGGGAAAGAGCACAGTAGAGCATAGAAGAAGCACAGGGACTTATTACTAGATGGCTTGTGAAATAGCAGTACTCTCAAGTCCTGATTGGAGTGGGATTCACAAGTCTGTTCTGTCTTTCATATTTCACACACAGCATTTTGTTTTAGAGACAGAATAAGCTGCTGGATGAGACAATAAAAGATTATCTTTGGGCATTTCCTATAATTCTGTTTTAACAGATTATTTGAGCCCTTTTGTTTATTTTTAGAGACATTTTTAAATACAGAAAGGTACACAGGTACCCCTATGTATTGGCCACCAAGATGAGTTTTTAGCTTTTAACATTTTCATGATGGAAACTTTATTTCCTGCTTCATAAAATATTACGCTCTGCATAAGGTCTTTCAGTTTTTGGGAAACAGGACTAGAAAACTGAAGAATATCAGTCCTTTCCAAGACCAGCTTTTATTTATAGCTATAGCTTCTAACTTTATTATAGTGCTTTGTAAACTCACCAGATCCCACTAACCATGAGCCATAAACTGTGACTTGTTTATCTCTCAGATGGTCTGCAGTTTTTAGTGTGATTGATTGGATGCCTTTTTTGCATATTCAAATGGCTACGAGTTACATACTATTAAACCCATTCCAGAGTGGTGAGGAAGAAGAGAAAAAGAAATGGATTCTTCCTCTATTTTTAAAAAGGATCTCTTCTTCTCTACCTAGAGAATTTGGATAATTCTGAAATGTCAACAGCTTGATGTGTTTGATCTTTTTCATTTATTGTGATTGACACATTTAATACGGAGACCTCATGCCCTTCCGTTCTGGCAAATTTTCTTGTCATTCCATTGACAATTCTCTTGTCCTTTTTCTCTGTTTTCTCCTTAAAAACTTAAATACACAGATATTGGACCTTAAATACACAGATACTGCTTTTGCCTCTTTTTTGCTTAACTTTTCTATCTGTATTTCTGTTCTAGTCTTCTGGTTCTACTTCCTGGAAGATATCTTTTGAAATTCCAGTCCTTCTGTTGAATTAAAAACATTTTTGTCAATCACATTTTTATTTCCAAGAATTTTTTTTTTGTTCTCTGATAATTCTTTTTTTTTTCATTATAAGTTGTTTTATAATACTTTCTTTAATCTCTCTGAAGATACTAATTCAATTTGGTTTTGTTTGTTTTAAAGTTCTTCTCAGTTACCAGCATTTTATCAGTTTACTCCAGGGTCATTTCTTTTTTTGTTTTCTGTGGTCTCTACTTTTCACTTTGGAAGCTTTCCTTGATGTCTCGTGATCCATGGTGTTGTGATCCTGTTTAATAAGACTAAAAGGCAGTGGGAGGCTCTGTGTGCAAAATTGTGTATATGAAGGTCTTGGCTTAGGAACTGTTCAAATTCTCTAGAGAGGAAACTTAAAATGTTGTAAACAAAAATTCAAAAGCATGCCACACATAAATTAATACAATATGATATCAATTTTACAAATTGAAAAATAAAACTAAATGATATGTGCCTTGTGGATCTATACGTATATATATGGTAAAACCATCATAAAGGCAAAGGGAACTAAACGGAAAATTCAAATAGTGCTTACTCTTTGAGGATTTGATGGGGGTGGATGTTAAACTTTCACTGTCATTGGTTACATTCTGTTTTTTAAAACTGGAAAATGAGTTTTATTATCATCTTCATTACTTATATTTATGTAGTATATTACCTACAGTCTTTTATATATGTCAAATATTTCATAATAAACGTGAAGTTTTGAAGGAAACCCCTTGCAGGAGTAGTTTTGAAGGAAACTCCTTGGCTGAAAGTGTTCCAGTGGGGTTAGAGAGGTTGACTGTTGATTGTTTATAATCAAACCCCCTTTCAGGTCAGTATGCAATTAGAGAAAAGACTGGGTGAAATGAATCAGCATAAACAGGTTGTTGGGTTATGCATAATTCCTTCGGAGATGTTCTTAGCACCATGTTTCCTGAAGTCCTGATGTACTGTGGCCATCGATTCTTACACACCATTCAGCCTTCGAGCGATATGTAAGAAAGACTCCTACCAGTCCCGATTACCTGCTAGTCTTCAGTTTCATCTTTTACCTTCGGCAAGATGCCTCTAGCGCTTTGGCACCACTTTACTACTATCACTTCCAAGTCTCTGTAAGCCAGTTTGAGTCAGAATGTTCGGCAGCACCTAAAATCAAGGCAGAACGGGAAACCCCAGTGCAGTATAAAGGAGCGGCTTGGCGAGAAAGTGCGGTATTGCGTTTAGTGCTCATTGGTTGAGAGCTCGCGCGAGGGGCGTGGCTAGGTGCGCATCCTCTCTCTTCTCACTCTGAGTAGCAGAGGGACTGATGTGTGTGCGCATGTGGATGTGGGTACATAGTTTGTAATATTAAAACGTTTGAGACTGAGAGTGTTATAATAAATCAGTGCGTGTGGGGCACCGATAACCAGGTATGCAGACTTTCTGTTTCTCCCCAAGTTGTGTTTGTGTTCACCCCAGTACCAGGTCCCAAACGTCAGCCGAGTGTTGCAGGGCAAAACTGCCCCTTTCTGCAGGCGTCTCCTACTGTAAACACCAGGTTGAAGCTTCTTCCCCACCACGTTACAGCAGTTAACACTTCGTCACTAGTTTTCCATCTTTCATAACGGTTGAAATCTCTTCTCTTTTTGCCACTCCCATGTTCTCATCCTTAATGTGCCTTTTCTTGATTTTTTTTCTCTCGCTGTAGTGGGGGGTCTTTGATGGGAGAAGAGATAGGGGAGGTGTTTAATAAGCTCTTTTTAAATCAGAAACCATTGTTAACTATGGGGCATTATCTCCCTTCTCCCCTTTTTAAAGGTTTATGGAAGTATAACTGACAAAATTGTGGGGTTTTTTTGTAGGATATTTAAAGTGTACACCATGATGATTTGATATACCTATACATTGTGAAAAGATTCCCCCCATCTAGTTAATTAACATATCCATCACCTCATGTTTACCCTTTTTTTGGATGAGAATATTTAATTTCTACTCTCTTAGCAAATTTCAATTATATGATACAGCGTTAACAACTACAGTCAACATGGTGTCCATTAGAGCCTCAGACCTTATTGTAGTGAGATCATACAGTGTTTGTCTGATTTTCCTTAGCACAATGCAGTCCGGGTTCATTCATGCTGTTGCAATTGACAGGATTTCCTTCTCTTTTTAAGACTGAAATATATTCCACTAGGTATATATACATATACACTACATTTTCTTTACCCAGTCAACCATCGACGTACACTTAATTTGTTTCTATACCTTGGCTATTGTGAATAATACTGCAATGCACGTGGGAGTATAGATAACTCTTCCAGATACTGATTTGATTTCCTTTGGATATATTCCCAGAAGTGGGATTGCTGGATCATATCGTAGTTCTTTTTTTTTTTTTTTTTGATACTGTTTTCCATGGTAACTGCACCAGTTTACATTCCTACCACCAGCATACAAGGGTTTCCTTCTCTTCACATCCTTGCCAATGCTTAACTTCTGTTTTTTAGATGGTGGCCATTCTAACTGATGTGAGGTGGTATCTCACTGTGGTTTTGATTTACATTTCCCTGATGATTAATGATGTTGAACATCTTTTTACCTATCCGTTGGCTGTTTCTATGTCTTTTCGGAAATGTCTATTTAGGTCCTTTGCCCATTTTTGAATTGGATTTTTTGTTTTCTTGCTATTGAATTGTTTGAGTACCTTATCTTTTGGGTCATATGCAAATATTTTATCCCATTCCATAGGTCATCTCTTCACACTGTTGTTTGTTTCCTTTGGTATGTAGAAGCTTTTTAATTTGATACAATTTCATTTGTCTATATATATTTGCTTTGGTTGCCTCTGCTTTTGGAATCATATCCAAAAAATTATTGCCCAGAACAATTGCAAGCTTTTCCCTATGTTTTCTTCTAGTAGTTTTACAGTTTCAGTTCTTACAATTAAGTCTTTAATCCATTTTGAGTTGATTTTTTCATAAGAATGAGGTAATGGTCCAGTTTCATTCTTTTGCAGATGGATAATCAGTTTTCCCAATACAATTTATTGAAAAGACTGTCCTTCTGCCTTGTGTTTTCTTGGCACCTTTTGGAAGATCAATTGACTGTAAATGCATCTATTTATGTCTGGCCTCTCTACTGTGTTCCATTGGTCTATGTGTGTTTTTATGCCAGTACCATGCTGTTTTAATGACTATAACTTTGTAGTACATTTGGAAATCATGTATTTGTGATGCTTTCAGCCTTGTTCTTTTTGCTTACGATTGGTTTGCCTGTTTGAGGTCTTTTGGGGTTTCATATGAATTTTAAGATTGTTTTTTGATAAATCTTTGTTCTTGAAGGAATTCAAACTAACTAGTCTCATTCCTTGGTAAGGCAACCTGTTGTTAGGTTCACTTTTACAAAACAGAGACATCATAATGTTTATCTGTATACTGGAGATATGGATCAATCTAATATCATTTAGGTGTAAAACCACAGCCCTTCAGTAATAGCAGCTTGTCTATAATAATTTCTGGGATAACAGAATAAAATACTCCTTATGAACTGTAACTGAGAAGAACTCCTTTTGGCCCCCTGAAGCTGAAAAGCTGTCATTGTTCTTTAATAAGATAATTT
The DNA here is from genome assembly GCA_029783875.1 of Phataginus tricuspis. NCBI lineage: Eukaryota > Metazoa > Chordata > Mammalia > Pholidota > Manidae > Phataginus > Phataginus tricuspis. Next base: position 8,598,065 of record JAQQAC010021848.1, read on the forward strand.
CATCATTAGTGGTGATATTTTATCTAGTAGCCTAAATTCCTCCTTCCACCAACAGGAACTTCACTGCTTTTTAACCTGATCCAGTGTCCAGTTTTAGCATAGCGGATGGCAGAGGTTGCTTTATACTGGTTTGTCATAGTTTTTCCTCTGAGATACATAAAACATTTCTTTAGTCCCTTGCAACTTGATCATCTGTACACCCTTGCAGAAATCTCAGTGTGCCCTAGATGGTTCAGAGTGTTATCTACAAGCACTTACATCTGTCAGGCTTTTGTTTGGAGGCCGGAGCAGGAGTGTCATATGATACACGGGAAAAGATCTTATAACCTTCCTATTCACATGACATGCCATAGTTTGTCAAGAGTCTTTTGTATTTTAATAATGCTTTCCCAAGAACTTACGTTGCTTCCATCTAAACTATTTTGTAACTTCCTTAGGGGGAAACTAGTACACATTTCTGTTTGTAAGGGGAACAGAAAATATTTTATTTTATACTGGATTGCGAGTTAAACTTTAATAGGTCTGAATAGACCTCTGAGGAGTTACTTGTGTGAGACTCACTTGGCTTTTAGGAGCAGGAAAGAAATTCTCAGGGAATTGTTGTAGGTGGGAAGGGAGCAGGAGAGGGTTGCCAGTTGTAGCTTGAGTTTTGGATGATGCTATGTGTTTGTGTGTGCGTTGAAGGGAGGGAGAATGGTGACAGAGGAGTAAATAGGTGACTTTTCAGATAATCTGAGTAAAATCCCTAAAACAAAAAAAGACAACCTGGTAAGAGAAGAGGGAACCAACTTCACCACCTGCCTGAAAATTCTGGCCCACAAAGATCGTCTTTATTTAAGAATTTGTAGTACCTGTGATTATGTTATCTGACATTTGTTTTAAGTTATTTTTAAAATGTTACTCATTTCAAAAGGTTAACATATCAGACTCTGGAGGTGTATGTAGGTCAGCTTAGGACAAATCGTGGCTCCATGACAGACTAGCTGTGTGACCTTGGACAAGCTACTTAACCTCTCTGTGCTTCAGTTTCCTCATTTAAAATGGGAATGATAATAATGGTATCTCCCTTTTTGGTTTGTTATTCAAAGTGTACGTGATCACTCTTAATTTATTGGTAAATATCCTTACATTAATTTTTTTGTATAAAACATTGAGATTATAGTCCCAATGCTCTTTGGTAACTTTTCCCCCTTAATAATAATGTATCATGGGCATTTCTCATACTACTCAGTTTTCAACACCATTATGTCTAAAAGAACTTAAGTACATTAGGTAGATGGATATATTCAGTTTAATGAACTATTCCCATATTGTTAAAGCTTTAGGTCGTGTCCAGTTTTTCACTTTTAAGGCTTCAGTAAACATTTACACTTAGGAAGTTACTTTCTCACTCTTGAAGTTACCTTCCTTGAAGAGAAATGAATTGTTGAGTCAAAAGGTATTTATGTTTTTAAGACTTCTGGCATATATTGTTAAACCGATGTCCAGAAATTTTCACGAGCAGTACATGAGAGTTTGTTTTCTTGTCCATGTCCGCAGTGATTATTCTCATTTTTTGCATTCGATTTTGTAGATAGAAAATTCGTGTCTTCATTGCTTTACTATTGTTTGATTGTGAAGAAGACTGAACATTTGTATCTGTTTTTTAGCTCTAGTAGTTCTTTTTCTTCTCTGTGTGTGTGAAGTGCCTCAGACACCTTTTTAGGGTGAACTATTCACCTTCTTGTAAACTATCAATTTGTAAGAGATGTTTGTATAGACAAGCCATTGACTGGCTCCATTAAGATATTTTCCCCCAAGGAATAAAGTTTCAGCAATTTTGTTAATCTGATACCCTGAGGTGGGTCAATTAAGCTTCATTCATGAGGTGTCTAAAAGAAAAACTACAAATCAGTTGATATTTATATTACAGTATATTAATATTGTATAACATTTTACAATATTTATTGTAAATAAATAAGTTAGTTGGTTTTTTTTTTTTCCTTGTGAGTATACCAGATACTTGTTGGTGAGCTGATTTATGGTTTGGAGTTTGCTTTGTGAGTCTGAATATACTTTATTCATTCTGATCAGATGTTAGGGATTTTCATGCTGTACCAATATCTTGGAACTAGTTTCTGGACACTGTCTTAGGATTTAAACTCTTACAGTCAGTCACAGTGTTTATGCCCTGTGTTTATGAGGCACTTGCTGTTTAGACAGATCAAAAATCAAGAAGAAAGGCCAACAAATCTTTTTGTGATTCTAAAACTGAGGTCATAATGCTTCGTATCCAAATGACTTGAAAGGTGGGATTCTTAGAAAGATTGGAACTGTTTGAAAAAATGTAGGCTTCAGTGATACTCTTTGAAGAGTATCACGGATCACAAGAGCTCACCCTGTGTAGGGCAGGTGACTGTGGCTCAGGCCTCCTGCACATACAACCCCTGAAGGCACCTTTTGCTGGGGGACTCATTTACCCGTGTAACCTTTTGAGGCTTCAGCATGCAGCATATATTTTTGTGAAACCTGGAGCTGAAGTGAAGTCCCTTAGAGTGTGGTTTGAAACTTAATGCATACCTTCAGATACATTTTGGAATTTAGAATAGCCACAAAAATTCCTGTTACACTGACAGAGTCCCTACAGCAGTGCGTCTCTTATTTTACCTTCTTTACTTTCCAAGCCACCCCAACTGCAAGTTCTCCAAAATGTCTTAGTAGATATTGCTGATGAGGAAAAAAAGCCTTCTAAAAAACCATTAGGTGACTCACACCAAGCATGTGTGGCTTTGGGACTTACAGACAATTTTAAAAAATAGTTTACCTTCTTCATCTAAGGAGATTTCTAAAGTTCTGGTCAGCGAGTCTTAACAATTCACATTTTTACCTAATAAGTGATAATGAGGGTGCTTATCTTATTTGTCTGAATGTTTTTACTCAAAGGGCTTTATTATTTTAACTCAAAATGAAATCTTCTGTATTATCTATAATCTTTTATTTGACGGTGAGAACAGACTATGGGGAAATGTGTAACATCTATATAAATCAGAAAAGCAAAAACAGTTCTTTTCAATATTATTTATAATGATTTAGATGTTACGTACTTAAGACATGATACATATGTTCTTTTTGAATATTGAAAATGGAGCTTTGCTTAGAATTAAATTTGTAGTTTTAACTTTTCTGAGTGGGTATGATTTTTTCTAGCTATCCTAAGTGGTTTTATAGTATTTCTCTGGCTTCTTAATCCATGTTTAGAGTTTTAGTAGTATTTAGAGAAATTTTCCGAGGCATATCATTTTCTAAAAATTTGTATTACAAACTTGTTTTTTCTTGACTCTCCCACCCTTAGCTCCTCCCTTCTCCATCTCCATCCCTTCAACCCTTCCACTCCCCAGTTATGGGTCTGTTTATTTTTTTGCCACATGAGTAAAGATTATTGTCTGAGACTTTGTCTTATTAATTCAGCTCTTTCTAAGGAGACTTGCCTTATTAATTCAGCTCTCTCTAAAGTTTTAGATTTTCTTTAGGAAAACTGTTAAATGTCCCCTCCTCACTTCCTTATACCCAACAGAAAAGTAACTTGCAGAAGGAGAAAAGAGAATACCTGTTCATAAAATATGGCATTTGAGTAAAATTCCTGATGCAAAATGACTGACAGCATAGCCTCATATAATCAACTCAACCCTGCCTTGATTAGGTTTCCGAGGGCGTAAATGCCAAATGTTTCATACTATATGTGTGTAGACTCCTACCACGATGCTTTTCATGCCATTCTCTAGCTCTGTTGCCTCCATTTTAATTCACAACTTTAGCTCATATCTTGGTCACATTAGCTTTTCCCTGGGTTTTTCCTGCCTCCCTGGTCAATGTCCTTAAATCTGTAAATTCAACAAGAAGCCACTGGATTAAATGTCTGCTCAACAAGAAGCCACTGGATTAAATGTCTGCCGCACTGTTAGTGTGTCAGTGCCCAGCCCAGCCCTCCTAAAATTCCTACTGAGTTATGATCAAAGTCCTTGTCTTCTTTAAAACCTCTTTACCATAGCTCCCAATTAATTTTCTAGTCTCTCATTTGCTGTCCCTTGATCCCAAAATTTTGCCCGGTTGATCTGGGTGGCCTTTGAGCAGGCACACTTTTTTTTTTTTAAGTATCATTGCAGTCATTTATAATTACTAATGTAATATTTATTCCTTGCAGAAATTTAAAAATATGGAAATACTGAAAGAAGAAAATTAAAAGTTATCCATAAGTCTTCAATCCAGGAATAATTCAGGCAGCCCTTTCCTTACCACTCATCTCTGTGCCAGGAAATCTGACCCACCTTGGAGGTGGCGCCGTCCCCTCCAGCGTTCCTTCCCAGATGGCAGCGGTCCTCTGCGTTCCGTAGCTCCCTGTCACTCCACTCGGCTGCAGTTACTTTTATATGGTAGACCCTTATATGTCTTGCCTGAGGGTAGGAACCAGCTCATCCATTTCTGGTCCCGTTGCACTGCCCGGCCTGCAGCCTGCTTGGTCTTTCCTTCCCTCCTGGTTCCCCACTAACCTTCTCATTTCTCCTATTGTAAAAACAATAACAAACTCTCTTTACCCCAATTCTCTGCCTGCTGCAGTGGTATCTTTCTCTTTCCCTCAATGAACTTTTTTTTAATGAAAGAGAATAGCTTTTTTAAATTTCCTGATAAAAAAGCTCATCAGAGAAGAGTGCAAATAATACAGAATTTGAAAAAGGTAAAAGTCATCCAAAACGCCATCACCCAAAGATAAATTGCCTTTCATTCAACATCCTGTGCCATTTCACATGCATACTCACATACTGTACTGTCATGCATGATACACAATTTTCTATCAGTGAGATCACATGATACATGCTGTTCTATAACCTTTTTAAAAAATTCAGACATCTTTCCAATTCAGTTCATATTAATTCTCATCTTTACTGTAAATGTCTTTTAAGCATTCCATTGGAGCAAAATTATTTAATCTACCACCTTTTGATGAGCACTCATTCTTTCCTATTTTTTTCTCATATAACTAACATTGTAGTTGTATTAGTTAGGGTTCTCCAGAGAAAGAGAAGCACAAGATATGTGCGTGCATGCGCACACACACACAAATTTATTATATGGAATTGGCTCACGTGATTATAGAAGCTAAGAAGCTACAAAATCTGCAGTTGAAGGCCTGTGAACCAGGAGAGCAAGTTCCAGTCTGAATCTGAAGGCAGAGGACTGATGTCCCAGCTGAAGACTGTCACACAGAGAGAGCAAATTCTCTCTTGCTCAGCCGTGTTTTTTGTGTTCAGGCCTTCAAGGGATTGGATGAGACCTGCTCACATTAGGAAGGCAATGTGCTTTATCAAATCTACTGATTGAAATGTTAATCTTCTCCAGAAATATCCACACAGTCACATCCAGAATAATGTTTAACCAGATATCTAGGTACCCTGTGGCCCGGTTAACTTGACATAAAATTAACCATCATAGTAGTGAACACCTTTATACAGTTGACCCTTGGACGACATGGGGGTTAATGGTGCTGACTCCCTGCATGATTGAAAATAGGCATATAACCTTTGACTCTCTCAAAAGTTAACTACTAATAGCCTACTGTTGACTGGGAGCCTAACTGATAACATAAACAATGAACACATATTTTGTATGTTGTATCTATTATATACTGTATTCTTTTTTTTTCTCTTTTTTTATATGGAACGCTTCACGAATTTGCATGTCATCCTTGCGCAGGGGCCATGCTAATCTTCTCTGTATCGTTCCAATTTTAGTATATGTGCTGCCGAAGCGAGCACGTATATATGCTGTATTCTTACAATAAAGTAAGCTAGAGAAAAGAATTTTCTCAAATTGCTGCAGATCTCTAAAAAATATTCCAATATGTTTATTGAAAAAAAAATCCACATATAAGTGGACCTGTCCAGTTCACACCATGTTGTTTGATGGTCAACTGTATAGCCATCCTTAGATTTTCCCATTATCTCTTTAGGATAAACTCCTGCATGTGAAATTGCTGGGTCAAATATATGTGTATTCTAGGTATTGCTATCGCCCAGTTGCCTATACAGAGAGGTAAAGTCGTACCCAAGTGTGACTGGCCTTTCATTACCTTCACCAACATGGATATTGTCAAATCATCCTAATATTTGCCAGTTTTATGGTTTAAAAATATATTTTTTTTGCATTTCTTTTAATATTGAGGTTGAGTGTCATTTTCTAAGTTCATGTCCGTGTGTGTGTGTGTGTGTGTGTGTGTGTGTGTGTGTACATGCACACATTCCCTCAGTTAGACTGATTACTGTTTACTGCACTCTTCTACGGTCCTGAGTCCAAATAATTCGAGTCTTTGTGAGGAGCTAACAGTTCAGGGTGTGCGCGGAGCTGCCTGATCAGGTCCTTTGCCCGTTCTACCATTTGAGTGTTCTGTCTTTATTCATTTGTAAAAACCTTTTAAAAATTATGCATGTCACGATTATCTATCACCCTTTTCCTTTAAAATTTTTGGCTTTTATGATTAAGTTGAAAAGGTCCTCTCCGCCTAAAATTATAAAAATATCAATCCTTCTTTTCTTCTGCTATTTTTATGGTTATATTTTTTATAAAATATGTATACTATAACATCTATACATCTTATCTTTATTTTTATAATAACTAGTATGTAACAACCCTCTTGTTTTTGTTATCTTCAGAGTTTTTCTGTCCTTCCATGCTTGCTTTAAAACTTTAAAGTCTTTTTTTTTTTTAGTTAAAAACATCTTGTTTTAGGGGATTATTTTGAATATGTGGATTATTGGGTAGAGAATCAATGTAATACCGAATCATTCATTCTTTCAAAAAGATTTACAAAGTGCCTGCCTTGCGCCAAGCATTTTCTCAGAGTGAGACCCACACAAATCCCTGCCATCAGAGAAGCCTACATCCTAGGGCTTTGCTGTCTAATACGTGGTCAGTGGCCGTATGTGGTTACTGAGCATTTGCATGTTGTTGGTGCTTCCTGGTGAAGTGAGAGTATTTCAGATATATGGGTGTAGCTCTGGGAGGAGGGGCTCCCCGCCCAGGACAAGTTTCCTATGAATTTGGTGAGACCAAATTAAGGCAAGGGCAAGAAGTTGGGAATTAAAGGATTTCTTCTCACAGCTCAGCCTCTCCTTGCTCACACCTGTACAGAGCCCCTCTCCTTCGGGCTCCCAAGCTCTCCCTCTCAGGCGCACTCTTCAACACCCGCCCTGCCATACCGGTAGGAACTGTGTGGGCGGGTCCCTGGTTACTGGTGGGCACCTGACCAATTACATACCAGGAATGGAAGGGAGGAGAGGATGCGTGTTTCCTCTCCACCCCTACCCTGGACCAGCAGTCCCTTGCTGACCAGCCACTCTGCCCCTGGTAAAACATCCCATAGATGTGCAAACAGGATACTGATTAAGGCCAGGCAGGAGTCCTGGTCAGAAAGTTCCATTTTCCCCACAATGGAGTAAAATAAAATATATAATTACAATTAGTTTCACCTGTTACTTTTTAGGTGTTTAATGGTGGCTACTAGAAAATTTCAAGTTACATATGTGACTCACATATCTGTATTGGACAACTCTCATCTAGAGTATCTTTGGGAAGATGTGTATTAAGAGGTTGACTATGAACAAGGTAAATAATATAAAATATTAGATAGCCAAAAGTGCTAAAGAGGGAAGGCTAAAGAGGAAAAAGGGAATATAAATATTTGTGTGTGTTTTATGTAATATGTCAGGAAGGCCTCATTGAGAGGTGTGCTAGGTAAAATCCTGAAGGAAGGGAGGAAGTGGGACACGTCAATATCTGGGAAAAGAGCATGCCAGGCAGAGGGAATATCAAGTGCAAAAGTCCTAAACTAGGCACACACTGGTGTTTTCAAGGAACAGGAGGAGGAGAGGTCATTGTGGTCGGTCAGAGCAGTGCAGAGAAGAGTAGAAGAGGTCTGAGAGATTTGAAGTTTAGAGATGAGCTCTAGGCTGGAAAGTCAAATTACTTTCAAATCATCAGCACTGGAAGTAATTGAAGCCCCGAGGCTGCCTGAGACACCTACAGAGTGAGTACAGGTAAGCGGGATGCCCAAGGACTGAGCCCTGGGACTGCCTAACCTCATAGGTGCGGAGATGAGGAGGTGCAAGCAAAAGTGTAGGAAGGAATGGCCAGAAAAGTAGTAAGAGAAGGAGGTAAGTGCGTGTGCGTGTGTATTTTCTTGGAAACCAAGTCAAGTCAAGGAGAAAGGATTACTTCCTGAAAGCTGCTGATGGGTCTAAGTAGTGGAGAACTGAGAATTGATGTGGAGTTCAGCAATGTGGTGATCACCAGTGACCTTGAAGAGCAACTGTAGAGTGACAGAGGAAGCCTGATTAGAGTGCATCCAAGAAAGAAGAGAGAGAAATTGGAACCAGGGGTAGACAACTCCTTTAAGGCATTTTCCTAAGAACAAGTGTAATCTTTCACATACATTCCTTAGCATTTTTTACAGTTTTCTTCATACAGGGCTTCTCCCTTTCTTCTTAAGTTTATTCCTAGGTGTCTTGTACTTCAAAAAATTGCTGTGAGTAGCATCACATATCATCATATTTTTCTGCCTGATTTTTGGTGGTTTTTCATTCACTTTGGTATTAATTTTGTAAATGGTCATTGTATTACTTTGGTAGGGTAACTGTAATAAAGTTCTGCAAACGAGTGGCTTAAATGGCAGAAATGTACTGTCTCCCGGTTCTGGGGGCTACAAGCCCAAGATTGAGGTGTAGGCAGGGTGGGTTCCTTCTGAGAAATGTGAGGGAGAATCTGTTCCACGCCTCTGCCCAGCACACGGTTATTTGCTGGCAGTCTTTGGCATTCATGGTTTATAGACGCATCAGCCCGTTCTCTGCCTTTATCTTCACAGGCACTCTCCCTGTGTGTGTGTCTGTGTCCAAATTTCCCCATTTTATAAGGACACCAGTAATGTTGGTTCAGCGCTACCCTAGTGATCTCGTCTTAATGTGACACATCTGAAAAGCCCCCATTTCCATGCAAGGTCACATTCAGAGGCTTTGGGGCTTGGGATTTAAGTACATCTTTTTGGAGGGGACACAATTCAACCCTTAACAGCAAGCTTTTAAGTTCCTCAATTGTTTCAAAGAGTTTGTTATTTGACTTACATGTTAATAGTGATAGGTTATTTTCCTCCTTTGTAAAATCTGCAGTTTGAATTTTGCTCTCTTGTCCAGTGTCATTCTTTTTTAATGTCCTTGAAAAATCTGAGCAAGATCTACTTCTGTTTCTTGTCTTCTGGGTTCTTCCCATCCACTGAAACCACTCTGCCTGGACCACTATTTATGGGCCTGGGTTGTGGTGAGCTTATAAAACTTCTTGTTGACAGAGCTTCCAACCTAATCTGACTAATCAATCACCTTATCTTCATGTAGGGAATTAGATTAAAAAGATGAGAGGAAATAGTCATGAAATTTCATGAGAGGAAATAGTCATGAATGTCAGGTGAATCATGAGAGAGGAGTTGGCCCTTTCAGTGATTTCTTTTGATTTCTCAGTAAGCTTTCAGTAGCTTCCCAGAGCCTTTTGAAAAAAAATGTTTATTATGAAAATATAAACAGAAATAAAAATGGAGAAAACAGTATAATGAACCCTTATGTACCTACAACCCAGTTTCAGTAATTTTCAACTAATGGTCAATTTTATTCATCTATATCTTCCAACATTCCCTTCCCCCACGTTATTTTGAAGTAAATCCCAGGCATTGATTTCTTTTATCTGTAAATTCAGTGTGCAGCTCTAAAAGATAAGGACTTAAAAAAAATAACCACAGTACCATTACAGCACCTAAAAAATAACAATTCTTTAATAACATTAGATATTGTCAGTGTTTAGATTTCCAGTTGTCTAAAATAAAAGATTTTTTTCTAATGGTGTGTTTGAATAAGGATCCAAATAAGGTCCACAAATTGGATTAGGCAGTGTGTTTCTTAAGCCTGTTTTTATTATTACTTACCTGTTCATTCTTTCTCTCTTTCCTTGTAAACTCTACTTTGATAAAGCCAGGTTCTTTGTCCCGTAGAATTTTACTTTACATCATTTGGGTTTTGCTGGTTGTATCCATCTGGTATCATTTAACATCTTCTGTCCCTTGTACTTCTTGTAAATTGGCAGTTGGGTCTTGAAACCTGGCCATATGCAGGTACAATTTATTTATTAATTTTACTGATGACCAATTCGTAAGTGGTGGCATGTTCCTTCATCAGGAGGCACATGCTGGTTGTTTCCCTTTTTCACCAGCCATTGATGATTAATGTCTAGAGCCATTAATCTGTTGGGTATGGCTAAGTGGATATTCTGATTGCATCAGTCCTTCTTTGTTTATAGAAAGAGGAACTTTATCTCATTCACTATTTAGTTACTAGTGATGCCATTTATAGTAGAACCAGAAGGAAGAATCTTAATTCCTTTATCAGTTAGTTTTTATAGGAATTTCCTTACAGTCAACTAGTCTAACCCAGGAATCTATTGCATAGGACACAGTGCCTACTGGAATGCCTCGCTTCCAAATTAATGTACAGAGGTTTGCACAAGAGCCTGTAGGCGACAGATTGGCAGAGAAGTCATGCAGTTCCATCTCCTGTTTTCCTAAATGAGGACTCACCTTCTCCCCCTGCCGCCTCCTTCCTTCCTCCCTTTCATCTCCACACGCTTAAATGTAAACGCATATACACATATACAACATACATACATACATACACATATTTATCACTTACAGCTGCAGAACAGCCCCGGAGGGCCAAACCCTGCCCAGAGTTAGTGAATTCGTCCCTGGAGGGCACTGCGCTTCCGTGGGCTTCCCTTGTCTGGCAGTAGTTCTGCTTCACCCTGTGCATGTCAGGAACTTTCTGGGTCCTTTCCTGTCAGCCCCTCTCAGGAGAGCTGTGCCAGGAGCGTGAGGGCACCGCCTTGTGGATGCTTCCAGAAAAAAAGGTGCTGCCTGCCTTCGGGTCAGGAAGTGGGGTGACATCGCCGTTGCTGTCCCAGCATCTCTCCAGACCTCGCCTCTTGGCATCTCTGGCTGTGAGCCATGTCCTCTGCCAGCCAAAGCCAGTCATGTCCTTTCACTCTGTTTGCCCCACCCGCTGTCTCCTTCTGAAAAGCGGAAAAAATCAGTTAGTCCCCAGGCTTTACTGAGGCCAGTTTTCTGTGTATCTTGGCCCAGTGAGAAGGTTCCCGCCGCCCCAGGTGCCCAGCTGGGTTCACACTGGCAGGGAAAAGCCCCAGAGGAAGAGAGGTCACTGCCTGCTTCCTGACCCCTCATCCTTCCCCGCAGTCACTGGCCTTGCTCTGTGTTGTCGCCGTGTACTGCTTGTACCTTCTTTGTATTTAATAGTTTCTTTAAATCAGACATTATTAGGTTTTTTTCTTAACCTGACATCCTGAGTTTCAAATTCAGGCATATTATCATTTTTCCTCCCCTGCCTGTGCCTTTTACCTTATGTAATCACTGGTGTTGGTCTAGAGGATTTATTAAAACACATATGTTTGTTACATCTTTGAGAACATTTTACTTTAAAAGTGTCACTTCTTGGCTTCTCTTTCCTTTTTAAATCTCATCTTTATTCTTACCCTTCTAGAGTCCCCTGACTTTAAGTCTCCCTGGAAATTCCTGTGAATAGTGTTTATTAATGCAGCTGGTTCCTTAAGCCAGATGAATAGTGTTTCCTAATCAGGTGTAGTAAGGTTATTTTGTAAAGTGACATCTCACTTTACCAACGTGAATGGCTTTTGGAAGTTTGTTTTCTAAACAAGTGCCCAGTCCAGTCAAGGATGAGCCTGGAGGCTAGAGATCGACGGCTCATCTACCACTATTGATGAAGGAGTATGGGAGGTGGCACTCGATGTCTTCTCCAGGTAGCCCACACTGTGATTCTGTACAACCCGCCCGACTTCCTTTTATCATTCTTCACATCTCCAAAGCTGTCAAAAGTGTTCAGAAGGTGCAGTGGTGCACACATAGAGGTCACCAGAGTTCATACAGATATTTTTATCTGAGGAACACCAATATCAATAATGTGTAGCATTTTTTTCCTCTTGTTTTGTAATCTGAAAGATTGCCCACTACATCGTTACATCGAGTACTGTCGGAAGCAAACCAAATGCTGATTTCATTTTGGCTGGAAATTATTTGGGCATTTAGTCCGGCTCCTTCACAGCCTGTACTGAGGAGACCTAACTTAACCTGTATTCCCTGGCCTGATCGGAATTTTTGTACTTAGACTGAACTGTAGAGCGAGTCAGTGTAAAGTGAGAAATTGGTCTGCTTTATAAAGTGTCAGAAATCCCAAGACTCTCTATGTAAACATGAATAGATGCATGAAAACACAACTTACTTAGGAAACAAAAACCCCAGGAGCCCAGACCAAAGATCTGGACATTTCCTATGTCTCGTTCCATGACTGTTTTCAACTTAAGAGTTGCTAGACTCTAAATTCTGTTTGTGAAGCTGGGAGCTAAAAAGAAAATCCTCAAAAATAGGCTTATTTCAGTTGAGTCTGTATGTCAGCATCTGTACCGGGATGCCTATGATTGGATATTTAGAGCTGAATCAGCACCCAGCTGCCAGAAGTAAAGACATCAAAGGAAACATAAACTGGGCAACAAATCAAAGCTGCATGGTTTTTTCATTTAGTAGTTATTCTAGGTCCTTCCACAGCTTTTCTAAATGAAACTGTCCCTCTGGCACCCCTGCTAGAAAGGGCCACCCTAGGTAGGCTAGCTGTTCATTCTTGTTACCTTCCCATCTGTACATGTGTAGAGTTACTTCTGTAGGACAGATTCCCAGATAGGGAAACGCTCAAAGGGACTGAACATTTATAGGTCTGACGGGTACTACCAAATTGTCCTCTGGAAAGCTTGTACCCTTGTGCGCTTCTACTGCCCGTGAAAGTCAAACCAGCCACTTCATAATGAGGTACGTGGGATTGTTTGTGGGGAGCCAGACAAGCCTGAGTTTTGCCAGCTGTTTTCTAGTCAAGAAATTGATTCTTGGAATGGTTATAAGCTATTTCAGACCAATAATTTACAAATATTCTTAGAAAAGGACATTTTCATAAATACTTTAAAAATGAAAATATAATTGTATTAAAGAATTTTTAAAATAATGCATAATCATGCTTTGAAAAGATTTTCATTTTTGCAAATTACCATCTACATACGTATGTGCTTTCCCAGTTATAATTAGTACTCTCATATTTTACTTTTTTCACAGAATTGTCTCATAAGCTGTTTTCTGTTTCTAAATATCTTTCATAATGGTCATTTAAAAGCTGCATAATACTATATTGTGTTACTGTATCATAATTTTCTAATTCAGTCCTTAATATTGAATATTTAATATACAAGCAAATACTTAAACTGCATGTTATTAACTAATAAGATTTATTGGTTTGTTCTGGTTGGTTATAAGAGGAATACAATTCATTATAAGAAACCTGGAAAACAATAAAATAGGAAGATACACACAACTCATTAACCTCTGTTAATGAGCTCTGAGCCTCATATTTCCTTGTCTTTTTCATAATATTTTATTTTTGTGCTTTACAGTTTATAACTATGCTATTTGTGTACAGCATATTCATTTTTTCATGTTTCTAAGCCCTTTAAAAATATTATTTTTCCTTCCTTTTTTAAAAAAAAGTGAAAGGGTTTTTTCCTGACTGTAAAAGTAATTTGAAATTGTTACAGAAAACTGGGAAATTATTGCAAACATTTATAATCCCATCATCCAGAGGCAAACAACCATTAATATCTTGCTTTATTACCTTTACTTATTTTTTCTTTAAAGAAATACTTGAGATAGTATACTATCGGTGGTTCTTAATTTGAGGGTGGTCAGGGACCCTTTTAAAAATGATGCACTGATTATATGATCTTACATAATAGAGACGTTTGGAAGACTATTAACTCTGCACAGCCAGGCGCTGTGCCTGATATTGGGAATACTATGTCACTGAAGTCAAGTTCCCTGTCTTTAAGGTGCGTAGATGGTACACACGTTTGGAACCCTGCAGCCACACTTTGAAAGGCAATGCACAGAGCTTCATGGGAGCCCAGAGCTAGGCAGGAGTGAGGACAGACTTCCCAGAAGCACCACTTGAGCTGAATGTTGAAGAACCAGTAGGAGCCTACCTAACTATTCTGCTGTTGAACATAAGGGTGTTTTTGATTTCCTGTGTTTTTTGCTTATTTCTTAAGGATAGATTTCTAGTAATCCATAACTGAGACAAAAATGTTTACCTTAAACATCATTTTTAGGTCCGCGTAGTATTCTACCAGATGGAGGTGTCTTAGGTTGTTGAGTCATCTTATATTGCATAGAAATCCCCCTGATGTTCTGTTTCCAATCGTTTGTTGTTAAAAATAATGCTGTAGTATACATCTTTTTGCATAAAACTTTTCCCGTAATTAGAATTATTTCCTTAGTGATGGAGTAGAAGTAGAATTACAGTATCAAAAAGGTCAAATTATTTTTCAGAATTGCTGATTTACGTTCACATTAGTAATCAAGTAAAATTTATTAACAAATAGATGTGATTTAATCTTTTATATCCTTTGGGGTGTGTTAAAATAACTTAACATTGCCCTGTTTTGAAGACAGCACCTATTAGGAAGCAAAACGTGGTCTGTGTCTTTTGGGTTGGCAGAACTCCATCCGAAAAAACCTACTTAGAGAGCATTGTACCATCATAGACGGGCCACGCAGTGTCTGTGCTGGTTTCTAACCAGCAGATTGTATGCACTGGCCTCTGTTTATACTCTTCTTAGGTCATTATCTGTCCGAAATGTAATTACCCCAAAAGGTCAGCCTTCCAAGTGGGCTATTCCTCTTCTACCCCAAGCTTCTTTCAGAATGGCTCCTGTGCTCTCCACTCTGTGGACTCTAAATCCCACTTACGTTGGCAGAATGTCTGCTGTAATCGAGTTACAAAAAGAACCACAATCCTGGGGACACGCTGGGAGGATGGGTGCCTGAAGCAGCCAGGTCGGGAGTGATGGTGTTGCGTCTTGTCTCAGCGAGAGAAGAATTTGCTAGCAAGCATTGTGTGGTTTCCTTCATTTAAAAAGTGAGTGTGAGTACATGTCATTGACTCGGCCAGAGAGCAGCACCCAGGAGCGAGGACTACACCTTAATAAGTTTTGTATTCTGTACTTGGTAAGTCTGTACAATGTCTTGCTGGTTTCCCACCAGCAGACGTATGCATTGGTAAGGTATTCTAGCCTGCCTTGTGTCATTGATGAATTGATGCGAAAGAATAATGTAATTTTTAAAAATGCCCCACTCACTGATTACGTGTAAAAACTTTACTTTTGAAATCAGAAAAAAAAGGAAAGTTGTGCATACTTAAAACATTAATACACGTGCCCAGTGTGGAAGGTGCGAGTCTCCTGTAGTCCTGCTAAGATAAGCAGCCGTGGTCTGCAGTTTAAGACATGTTTCTCTACATTATTTTCCTAGCATTTAAAAAATAAAACGATGCTTAACCTCACTACAATAAATGAAATACAAATTAGACAAAAAATGAGATCTTTTTCCTTATCAAGTTCTCAAAGATTAAAAAAGCCATAAAAAGACTGGTATATTTATGTTGGTGGTTGAGTAGGGAAATGGGCGCTTCCCTATGACATTGATGGGAGTTTATGTTGGTAAAATCTATTTGGAGGGTAATTTGTCACTAATTACCAAAAGTTTGAATACACATATATTTCTTCTGCTGCCTAGGAAAACAGGCATTGTTGATAGCTGCTTTATAATAACATCTTTAGATGTCGTGGTAGTGGTGGGGGTGTCCCATACTGCGAGAGAATGCTTGATTAAGTCATGTCCCAGATGGCTTTGTACCCAGAACAGGGCCAGGGGGCAGTGTGGGTCAAAACAATTCTCAAGATTCTTTCAAAACATAGGCAGAAAGATAAGCTTCCCAAGGGAGGAAAGATTTTTAACATTGCCTTTCCTCAGGCGGAAACAGCCAGGGGTCCACTCAGGCTTTGTTACATTTACTTTGTGAATATAAGTGCTATAGTGACCCAAATTGTATCAGCAGCTTTTTGAGAAATGGAGAGAGAAAGGAAAAAGAATTTAAGGGAATGGGATCCAGGGAGCCAAGCTTGCCATTTTCTAACCATAATCAACGGGTCATGGATCTCCATTTTGTGGTTTCAGAAATTACTAGTGCTTGAACTGTTCTGGGGCATCGTAACAGTGGCCTCATCCCAATATAAATCAGGCTTTCTACAGTACACGGATAATCACCTTTTAAATCCGTATTTTTATTTCATAGTCTTTTTGCTTGCAGCACTGAAAGTCCTGAGAAGCTGTACTATCAGATCTAGGGAGACAGGGGGCTCAGCTGGCCTCCAGGCAGAATCAAAAGGGGCCTCTGCAAGCAGCCCCCGCCTGCAGGGCGACCCCCACCAGGGCCCTGCTGGAAGCCGCTGCCCACCGACTCACTGGCGACAGAGTGTTTCATTGTTAGAGAATTATCCTCCGTTTATGCAGACGCTATCACCATCCCACCGCCAAGCCTTTGTTCTGCTGTCTGTTGCCCCCAGAATAAATCTACTCTTTGTACCCGTCATGTATTGAGGATGGCCATTCCCCACCCTGCTCCTGCCTGAACTGTTTCTTTCTCATGGGTCAGGATTCCTAGAATTTTTGCTCCCCCGGTTAACTTTTCTCTTGTAGAAGCGTATGCAGACCACTGATTCTCCTCCATCCCTTCCTTGTCCGTCATACTGTCTTTCTCATAATGAATCCTAAAATTAAGTTTGTTCCTTTGTCTGTTTGGGGCCCCTACATCACACCATTGTCTTGTCTTGACTCGTAAACAAACAATTCTCAGAGCAGTTGCTTTATGAGCTGAAGTGAAAGACAGAACACCTATTTTTCTGAAGTCTTTTTTTTTTTCCTTTCGACTCATTTTTTCAACCCAGAGGGCTTTCGGAATTCTGATTCTGTCGGTCTCGTGGAAAGCCTTCATCCTTCCCAGCGTGGTGTCCTCGGATAATTTCCAAAGCCTGCCTGCCGCTCGTTGATGTATTTACCTGTGCTCAGGGCTTGAAGAGGGTGACAAATCCCTCCTAAGGAGCTGGCCAAGTGCCTGCGGGCAGCCAGCGGCTTCAAGGCTCTGTGGGGTAGGGAGGAGAGGACCAGGGCGTGGCCACCCACGGAGGAGCGTCGGTTTGAAGATTGACATGTAAATGGCGAGGGGCCCAAGGTTGATCCCCCGCAGACCTCCCCACCATCCTGCCAACCACACAAAGCTCCAACCCAGGAGGGCTGCAGGCTTTGCCTTGGTGAGGCTCCCCGGGTGTCCTGTCTGCAGAGGTGAGTCCCCTTACCAGCAACGTGTAAGCCTGTTCCGTGTGGGGCCGTGACTGGACTGGAAAGGCCTCCAGCCACATGCAGAGGGAGTGGTCTTTCCGGAATGCACTTTTTCCTGGGTGGAGACATGGATCCTATAAAGGCTTTTGAAATGAAAAGTAGTTACTAAGTGATTATTAATCTAATTTGATGTAAGCAAAGAAGCAAAGTCACATTGTTCACATATATATGCATATACAAGATTTGAATTTTACCTGAAATTTCTATAGGATCGTTTTTTTTTGTCATTGTTTTTTCTGGAATCCTGCCTGTCCCCCCTCCGTCCTCTTTCTCTCCCCCTTTTTTCCCCTCTCCTTCTAACCATCCTTCCCTTCCCTTCTCCCTCATTTTCTATGTGCTGATGGTATATTAAGTCACCGTGTACTTTACAAGTTACAGACATGAAGAAAAATTATACGCCTTTGGAAGAATCTTATAAACAAACCACTACTGAAGAGTGGATATGCTGAAATTTTGTTTTTGCTTTTCCCTCTGAAACTTCAGGAGCGTTTGTGTAGTGTTAGTAACCTAAATTTAACCTCGCAATTGTTGAATCCGTGGTGCTCTTATCAAATGGTGGAAGGTGTGTGTCATCTTTGGGAGCTGCTTTTGTTACAAGTTCTTTAAGAAGAAGCACTCACAAGAATTATTTAATACGTATGTGTAGATGTCAGATTCAGAATGAGTACTAGGTTGAGTGAGAGTAAAATCTTGGTTTAAAAAAATCTTCAAGTAAAAGGTTTTATTTGGTAAAATAAATATCCCACACAGGACTCCTTCCCTGTTTATTTGCAAATATGGTGCTTTTAGGAAATTATTTCCTTAATGAAATGGAAATATTTCCAGATGTCTCTTATAGATACCCTTCTTCACACTGTGACTTCACTGCACAGCGTCCTAAAGCTTTGAATATTAATTGGTAGTTGCTAGTTAACTTTTTTCTTTGCTTTTTGAAAATAAGTACAGTAATAGAATTATGCTTTCATACCAAAATACCCATAGTGCAAGTGAAAAAAAAGTTCATGCAATCCATCTTTCATCCAGAAGGCATACATTCTATCAAGTGTGAAATTCTTAATTTTTAAGTATCTCATCCTTTTGTGAGCATAATTAGGGAAGTTTGATACAATGAAAAGAACACAAAACTAAGTGTCATGAGACATGTTGATGCCGGGGGTTTTTGTTCACGATGCCGAAGAATGAGCTTAGCAAACACTCAAGGTAGGAGAGCAACGTACAGGCTTTTATTTAGAGATAAAGTGAAAGGACAGAGCTCCCGGCTAGCGCCAGGAGGGGATGAGAGAGTCCCGGGTGGTGCGTTGTCTAGGGGGTTTTATAGGCAAATGAGGATTTTTCGAGAACATGAAAAACAGGCTTAGGGGTGTGGACTTGTACTACCTGCCCTGCCCTCAAGGTGGGCTGGGTTCTCTGCTTGCTAGGGCTGTTTACAATGAAGTCACGGGTTATACTGAGATACCCTTCTTTATTTGTGAAACACTCAAGCATTCTAGGCCCAGTTGCTCCTGGCCTTTTGACTTTTAACTGACCTCATAGAAGATGTCTATATTCTTAGTCTGGTATCTTTATCCTAGAGAATTAGTGTGACCTTGACTTTGCATAATGCTTAACACAGAGTTTCAAAAGGGACTTCTTTGCCCATTGTTATAGTGCTCTGACTGTAAATATCCTGCCCTGCTTTTTTCGGAGGCCCTCACCCTACTCTTGACTACACCCACAGTCCCTGTCTCAACGCGATCTGATTAGCTACCCAGGCGACTTGGGATAAGTGACTAACTGGACTACGTGAAGGACTAGATCAGTGGTTCCGGACTAAGGGTGACAGTGTCCCTCTAGGGGCGCTTAGAAATGTTGAGAAGGAGCATGTTAAACTGTCACAGTGTACGGGGGCACTAATGGCTGAGGCCCCTAGAAATCTTGAAATGCCACCTAACTCAGTGAAGAATTGGCTCATTCCAAATGCCAGTGGCGCCCGACTGGAAAACACTGGACCAGATGATCACTAAGGTTCTTCCCGCACTGCTTCTCTCAAGGTCCTAAGAAGAACATCGTACATTGAAAGCACCTGAAATGATGCTGAACCCTTACATTTAGTGTCTGTATCTCACATTCAGCATTAAACACCGTTGCTGGGAGTGAAGTCAGACCTGGGATGCTGCGACTCAGATTCAGAGCTTTATTGCTGGGGAATTCCCTGCTCTGAGCACAGAAAAATACTGATACTGGTCAAAAGCAGGTACAGAGCTGACCTGGGTGTTTTGGTCAGCTGTGGCTGTCCCTCCATGTCCTCCTTCCCTCAAAGGGAAGAAGTGGGTTTATTGTGGCCGCTGGCCTGGCCTCCAGGCCTTGGCCTTTTCCAGCGTAGAGGAAGGGCAGCTGTTTCATCGTGTTGCTTGGCCTGCTGGGCTGTCCTGTCTGTCGAAAAGGGGTTGTTGTGGGGGCAGAAGCTGCCCTGCAACACTGCCTGCCTGTCCTCACAGGCCAGACCAGAGGCCGTGATGAGGCCGAATGAGGGCTGGAGCAACGACTCGTGAGGAGTCTGAATTCTGACATTTTGATGTGATTAAATTACCTTTGATTTGACAGTAACGTGCTATTAAATCAAAGGGCTACGTAAGAGCGTCTGTCAGGCTTGTCTTTTTATAGAAAGCAGGAAAGAGGTGAGTTACAAATCCTCGCCAGAAATTTGCCATGGTGTACATATATGCACCTCTCAGTAACTAAAGCGTAAGATTACCTGGAACATAGGTTTTTAAACTGCTGTATTGTTTACGATTTTAAAAATAATTTACTTAAAGAAAATTCAAATAAGTAAGAAAAAAACACTAATGACTACATTTTAATATATATCCTGCCAGTCTTAAAATCTTACAAAAACGGCATTACAGTATATGATGTTTTATGACCTGCTTTGTTCATGCCGTACTATCCCATGAACACATTTCTATAACGTAGATGCCACGTAATTCTACACAGCTGCTGGTGAGCCACTGAGAGGACGGCACCAAAGAGCAGAGTCTAGACTTAGACTCAGAGTTCATATCTCAGCTCTTACCTTTTATTAGCTGAGGAAAGTACTTACTCTTTGTGCCTCGGTTTACTGTTACGTAAAAGGGACACTGACATACCCACTACACTGGTGTGGTTTGAGAATCAGGTGATCTGTGTTGAGGGCTTACCATGGAGTTGCATGAAGTCAGCGCTCAGCATCTGTGAGATACCATCTTGTCCGCATGGCCTCATTCTACAACTATACCATCCCTGTGAACCAGCCCCCTGGTATTAGACACTCCTGCAACTAAATCTTTTCTGACACCCAGAGTTACTACTTTCAGAACAGTTTGTGAAACTGGAATTTCTGGGTCAAAAAGCAAACACCAGTTTGGGGCTTTGGATACCTACTGCTGAGTTTCCTTCCAGGAAGCTCGGCTCAGTATTGCCTCCTACCAACTCTTCTCTGCTGAATTAAAAAATCCAGCTTCTCTTCCTTCTAACACTGCACACGCTCTAAGACTGCCCCCTTTCCAGTAATTAGGAATATGAGCTCATTTAATACTGGTCAGGGCAAGCATAGTTAAGGAAATGAATTAGCCAAATGACAAATTCAACAAAGCATTCCACAGTCAAATAAAAAAAAACAAGGTGGATCCCCTGCCATCTGGTACTTTCTGTGCTCCAGCTGCTCTGCATTGATCGAGAACTGTTCGTGAATGTGGAACAGTTTTGTTCTCATTGATTGAGAAATGTTCGTGAATGTGGAAGCTGGTGTGTAGTCCTATACCCTCTTCCCCCAGCCCAATTTATCTCCTAGACAGACTGGAAGGAAAAAAGTTATCTGCGGCAACGCCTTAGGAAATGTACATGAAATCACCTATATCATTTGGAAAACATTGTCAGTCCCTTTGTCCGGTGGTATCTAAAAATTACTTACTTCATTATACGGACTATCACATTCACCATGAAGGAGTTGTTGCAAGCCTGGTGTATACAAAGGTGGAACCCTTAGTGTACTCTTTGCTGCTTGACGGGAGTGAGGCTGTGATCCTGGTTCCTGGTTTACCACGTCTGTGGTACCAGTTCCTTGGTGGTGACTCCGTTCTCCCACCCATCTTCTCCATTTTGGCGATTGGCACCCCTCTGAACAGCACACCACGGCCCCGACTGGCCTTCGGGTGTGTCCAGGGCCATGTTACTAGATGAAGTCTACCTCTGTTTTGTTCTCAGCAACCCACTCAACCTGCATTTGGTTATGAACCCAAATGCAAGCACGAACATTTAAACCACACAACCTAACGCAATTATGAGGGAGATGTCCAAATGATTCAGAGTATGTGCAGTTCAGTTCAGACTCTCCCGAAGAACACAAAATGTAAAAATTCTCACGGAGAATTCTCAGATCCCTAAAAATACATCTTAGAATCCCAGAACTATGCTTGGGAAAAGCGGACTTGGTTTGCAGACACTGTCCAAGATAATTTTCATAGTTATTGGCATTCTAAAAAGAAATGTAGGTTATATTTTTCTGATTTCTTTGGATTGACCATTTGATTCATTTTTACTCAAGAACAGTGGCTTTCAGACTTTGGACTGTGACTGTGTTTTATATAATAACCCAGTATATGCACATACAAATATAAACATACATACAAGTGAAACAGTACATGAAGTACACTTTGAATTTTCTATTCTGTTTCATTCTTTAAAATGTTGCTTGTCATCCACTAATTTATTTTCATGACCTGCAGTTTGGAAGTTGTGTTCCAGAGGTGGTTTGTTGTTGAGTGTGAGCTGACTGGGGGCCTTGCTGGGGGCTTGCAGCGCTTTCAGGGTGGAAGCACATTGCTGGGTCCCCTGCAGGGTCTGGAGGGGTCTCAGTGGCAGGGGGCCAGGCAGCAAGTGGCGGCAGAGCCTCTTGTGTTGAACAACTTTGCTCATGAGAACTTTCATCCTTCCCTGGACTGGCAGCTGCAGCTGACAGCTCTGCCTGAGAGGGAAGGCTTAAACAAAGACAGTAATTCAGTTGGAGTGCCCCTGAATCATGTCTTTGTCTCTCCTCTCCACGGAAGAGAAGGAAGTTGTTCATTATTAAGGATGCCAGCTGCCCATGGGTTGATCTATAGGTAGCCGGGGCTGGCTTACTTTCAAGTAGGTAGAGAGCTAGTTCCCCAGTTGGTGTGTTTGAAGAGGTCCGGAAAATGGTTTCTTTAAAATGTCTACCCATTCCCTTGGGCCTAAAATTGTAGGATTAGAAGTTCGTCCTTTTAAATCATACACGCTTTTTGTTCTCACAGTATTTCAGATCGGTATAAAAATATCCTTAAGAAAAGGATACTTATGACTGTATCAGGTAACTTTGAATAGGGATTTGGACAGCCTCTGAGAGCAAGGGGTGGGGGTGCAGGAGGGGGACATGGGGAGCCTCCCTGTGAACAGGAACCGAAGAGGCTGCAGGCCTGTGAAAATTTTGTGTCTAAGAGTAATTTGAAAGCTTACTTTGGAATAATGGAGCTCTTGAAATATTTCTGTGAAAATGTTATGAAGATCTGGTGGTTTGGAGTGAACTTTAGGGCTTGGGGACAAGGGAACTGACACCCACCGAAGGTGACAAGAACTCTTAGGGTGCTAGCTACTCGAGTTATGTGGCCCGTGTTGTCCGCTGGTTTGTGTTTTTGTTTAACAAATGAATTCCCTTTAGACAACATGCCTAAAGTGTGCTGCCCAAGGTTGACATTATATTTTGTTCAGTGCCTTCTAAAAAACTTAAGACATTTTCTCTTAATCTTAGCTCTCTGGCTGGCCAGATCACCACAATTAGATTGTATGCCGGCTTGTTTTTCCAGTTGGTTATCATAGAGTTTAGAGCTGAAGGAGGCCTGACCGATTACCAAGTCAGTGTTTTTCAGGCTGTGGTTATCAACCCATTACTGGGTCATTAGATCAGCTTTATGGGTGTTACTGACAAAGACTGTTGGCAGACTGGGTGAGAACCCTTTAAATATTTGTCTTCCCCACCAAGCATCGTGTCCGCCACAGACATGTGATATATCCTAAAGGTAGTAGTGTGCACAACAGGGTTCATGTGATACAGATATATTCATGATTTTATTTCACAGATATCAGCTGTCAATTAAACGCTGGTTGTTCGTAGGTGCTGTAGTGAGGGGCGGGGGTACAAAGGTGAGATGTGCCCTCGAGATGCTCAGACCATAGTGGGCAGACAGGCACAGAGATGATTGCGACACACTGTGATGGCTGCAGCGATGATGAGACAGGGACTGTGGGTGTAGTCAGAGTAGGGGGAGGGCCTCCGGAAAAAGCAAGGCAGAATATTTGCAGTCAGAGCAATGTAACTACAGGCAAGGAAACCCCCTACCAAAACTGTGTTAAACATTAAGCTCCAGGGTCATTCCTCAGTAAGATCAGTGGGTGTTCCCCAGATAAAGAAGAGTAGCCCATATTGTTATTATGCTAATCATTTGTAGGATTCACTTTAGCATGCTAAAAGGCCCAGGCCTGTGTGCTGTCTTTCTTCTTTCAGATCTGATGGGGTGGTTTTGCAAACTGGGCAACTAATTTAGCATGCAGACCCAGCTGTAAACAACATTAAAAAGCAAGAAAGATTCTACCTTAAAGAAGATTGCATTTTAACACCAGGAAGTTTAAGAAGCAAGATTCTTAACTTATTCTTTAGCAAACAGACAATACCTCAGCCCACCTTGGGGACTGGGCAGGCCACCTTTTGATATGCTCCTAGACCAAGACACCAGTATCCCGGAGAGAGAGATGGGGCGAGAAATTCCTCGTGTTAAGTTAATTCTGGGTGTTCAGACACCACTTAGCAGGTCTGCACCCCTAAACTTTTTTTCATTTCTCGAAAAATCCTCATCTGCCTATAAAACCCCTAGACAATGCACTACACTGGACTCTCTTGTCCCCCCCCTAGCATGAGCTGGGAGCTCTGTCCTATCACTTTATTTCTAAATAGAAGCCTGTACCTTGCTCTCCTACCTTGACTGTTTGCTAAACTCATTCTTTGGCTTCGTGAACAAGAACCCCAGCATCAATGAGGATGCATAATTACTGCCTCCTTACCTTGGGGGGCCTGCCCCACGAGGCCCCGCTTTGGAAAAGCAGTGGGCTGACTGATTCTTCTGGACCAAGCACAGCTCAGGACAAGCTGCAAAGTATGTCTGTGAGAGGACAGGAAACTGTTGTCTGAGGTTCAGAAAATGAGACCAGGGAGGGCTTCTGGTGAGGGGTGATAGCTTGGCCTGTGTAGAGGGTTGAACGCTGGCACCCCCACAATATATGCCCAGGTCCTAACCCCTAGAACCACTGAATGTTCCCTGTTTCGGAAAAAGGGTTTTTGCAGATGTGATTTAGTAAGGATTTTGAGATGCAGAGCTGTTCCTGGATTATCTGAATGAACCCTAAATCCAAGCCAAGCACCCTTTAAGAGTGAGGCGAGAAGAGATTTGGCACAGACAGAAGAAGAGGAGACCGTGTGACCAGGAAGGCAGAGATTGGAGTGATGTGGCCACAGCCCCAGAAGCTGGGAGAGGCAAGGAAGGGATTCTCCCCAACAGCTTCCAGAGGGAGCGCAGGCCTGCCAACACCTTGGCTTTGGAGTTCTGGCCTCCAGAGCTGTGAGAGAATACATTTCTGCGGTGATAAACCACCACCTTTGCAGTAATTTATTATGGCAGCCCTAGGAAGCAAATACAGCCCGGATTTCCATAGGCAGGAACTACAGAAGGGAGGCGTTTCTGCAGAGAGGACAGGACAGGGAGCAAAGCCCCGCTGGGCAGAAAGTGAGCCATTTGGCCAGAGCGCGGATTTTGTGAAAGGGAGCACAGCGGGTAGGGCGGGAGAGCTTGTACCTGACTCTTTGCCTTTGTGGTGGTTTGAGTCATTCCTTGTTTCTAAAGGATCATTTGATAGTTCATTGTACTGCCTCTTAGGTAACGGCTCTTACCGCCCAGTGACCAGGCAGAGAAAAGCGGATGAGGTTTGTTTACTGCTCAGGGGGCTCAGCTCTTGTGTGGCCCTGTGGAGAGCGTAGAATGTCCCTGCCCCCTGCCCCCTGGAAAGACTAATGCACGCTCCCCTGGAGGGCTGCTCTCCTCACTTGCCACATCTTCCACTTGTATTTCTCACTTCATTTTCCTGGCATTTTGTTTCTTTGAAATGATCGGCTAATGTATAATCAATCATTCCTGTGATATACATAGTGAACAGCTTTAAACCAGATGAAGAAAACTGTTTCTAAATGGAAACTAGTCTGTGCTGCTTTCAGAGACTCAGGAGTTCGGATTCCAGAACAGAGCCTCCCCGCATCATTCTCTTTCTCCCAGAAGGCTGGACTATCTGACACCTTTTAATTTTCTTGAATGAGATGGAATTTAGGAGTGAGTACCCTTGGGGATCAAATTAAATTTTATCTCCTCAGGCTGAGCGATAGCAGCTAAAGGTCTTGTGTCTCCTTAGCTATCTTTCTGACCTGCACAAAATCTTTTTATATCTTTACTTTCTCTATACCCTAGATTTCATATACTGCACTTGTGTTTTATGGTTTTTGATTATTAGTTTTTATTACATAAATAATTCGAGTTTGTTGTAGAAATGTCCGATGGTGGGTTTGAATATACTGTTCCTTAAGGCTTCAGCGGGTTGCAGAGCTCATTTCTCGCTTCGCTATAGTCTGAATGTTTGTGTCCCCCCAGAATTCATATGTTGAAACTTAATGGCCAAAGTGATGCTCTTTGGATGTGGGGGGCTTGGGGGATGATTAGGTCCCCAGGGTGGAGCCCCCATCAAAGGGATTAGTGCCTTCATAAAAGTGGTCCCAGAGAGCTCCCTTTTCCCTGCTGTGTGAGGACACAGTGAAAAGGTGCTGTGTATCAAACGAAAAGCACATTCTTACCAGACACCACATTGGCTGGCACCTGGATCCTGGACTTCTGAGCTTCAAGAACTCCGAGAAACAAATTTTTGTTGTTTATAAGCCACCCAGCCTGTAGAATTTTGTTATAGCAACCTGAATGGGCTGAGATGCACTTCTACCCCTGTATTAGTTTCTTACGGCTGCTGTAACAATTAACCACAAACTGGGTGCTGTAAAACAACAGAAATGTATTCTTCCACGGTTCTGGGAGCCAGAAGCCCAAGACAGAGCTGTTAGCAGAGCTCCCTCCCTCCATAGGCTCCAGGAGAGAGTCTGTCCCTTGACTTCAGCTTCTGGTGGTTACAGGTATTTCTTGGCTTGAGGCCACATCTTTCCAGTCTTCACCTCTGCCTTCACATCACTGTTTCCTCTTTTGTGTGTCTCTGTCCCAAAACGCTCTGTTATAAGGATACACATGAGTGCATTTAGGGCCCAATAAGGTTCGTAACCACTCTTTTGCCATAGAGGTGGTACTCACAGGTTCCAGGCAGTAGGATGTGAATATAACATTTGGGGGGCCACCGCTCAACCTACTAACCATTGTTAAAGAAAAATTTGTTTTGACACTTGTTAAAATGGTAAGGAAGACTTTATTCAGGATTATTAGGATAGGTGTCAAGACCGCTGCAGCTGGGGAGAGAAACTGGGTTCAACTCTGAATACAGCAAGAACAAGTGGGCATTTATAGCCAAGGAGCAGGTTAGAGGGGTGGATGGAACATTATTAAGAGGACACATCAAGGGTAGGGGGAGTTCTTGCTAACAGGATTCTTGCTGAAGGCAGACCGGGGTGATCAGGTATCCCCTAAAGGATGGGAGGGGATGAGGAATCTGAAGAGGTAGTAAGCATGAGCAGATATGAAAGGGAGGAGGATTAAATTGACTCCACAGGATTCTTGGCTAAAACTGGGCCGTGCAGGCCTGACAGGGTTGGGGCCACGGTAAGTCTGGTCAAGGAGAGTCTCATCACAGTCCTCCGAGCAGTGTTTCTCTGACTCAGAAAGGCCATTCAAGCCAACCCGAGCTTAGGCTGGTGAGGGAGGTTTTAGAGCTGCATGCGGCAGCTGCCTCATTGGACAGCGGCTCTGTGCAGGATTCTCCCGTCTCCTGCCATCAGGCTGTCTTGCCTCTCCAGACAGCCCGCCCTAGCAGAGGGGACGTGCTGCCTTCATGAGGACGGTCAGTTTACAAGTCACCTGCTCCCCAGCCGCCCGGACTATAAAGCAGTACCTGCTTCTGCCTGAATGTTACTGTTTGGATTCAACCTACAGGAAAAATAAAACACACACCCATGGGGGCTGGTGTTCGGAAACTTATTGCAACATCAGAGAGTTTTAAATAAATCTCTATGTGGGAAAAGGAAATTGCTGGTTTGGGGTCCAGACTGGTGAGAAGCCCTGTTGCCATTCGGAGGGCCTGATTTGGCATGAACCCCATGGCTTAGGGGCAGGATCGGAGCTGGTCCAAATTCAAGACTCGGGTTTGAGGGAGGAGGGTGTGGGGGCATCTCTCCCTCAGCAGGGGAAGAGGGTCTGCCTTCAAACGCCCAATTGGCCTAATTCCTCTGGGGAGGACCAGGGCTGAACCAGGTCCAGATCTGTTGCCGGACTCCCCTCTGAGCAGGCAGATGCCGGCTTGCGTCCTGCCCTGGACTCTGACAGGTAGTAAATAAATGGAATTGCCCGACAGCTCTGCAAGTAGCTCCTGCCAGTGACTCAGAGGATGGGAGGCCCTGCTTTCACAGTACTTCCAATACTCTTCTGTAGGCTCGTTTTTCTACCACATGGGGAGAGAAGAGTGCTTTTGACTTGTCAAGCTGAAACTCTCTCATAGAGCTTCAGAGGAATTTAGTAGTCTATTCATATTGCATTCAGCTCGCATTTATTGGACACCAGCCCTTTGCTGCCTGCTGTCAAGGACATTTTTTCTTTATCTCATCTAACCTTTACAACTACCTGTGAGTTACGGGTATTATTTCCATTTTTTTAAAGTGAGGAAACTGAGGCTCAAAAGTTTCTGACTTGCCCAGGTTCTCACATCTAGTAATTGTGGAGTCAGGATTGGACTCTGGGGCTGCCACCCCTAGACTAGGGGGCCCCCAGTAAAGAATCCTGGAGCTAACTGGTGGCTGCCTTAAATTTTTTAATTGAAAAAATTTTTTTCTTTATTGAAGTATTGTTAATAATGCAGTCTTAAACTGGTTTCAAGTATACAACACAGTGGTCCAACAGTTAGCGTTTTATTAAATCCTCACCCCATTAGCACTGTTCCTATCTGTCAATGTAGAAAGATGTTAAAGCATCATTGACTACATTCTTCATGCTGTACAACTATCCCAGTGACGAACTTATATTGTGATTGAGACTTTCTGTTCCCCTTTATCACCCTCCCCAACCCCCACCCACCTCAACCCTACCCTGACCTTAGGTCTTTAGGACATTTTACCAAGCCTGTTGAAAGTGAAAACTCTGGAACTGTGCTTCTCCAGGTCTCAGGAACACTGAAGAGAGGGATTATTTGCAAGTTTTTTTTCTTTTGTAAGAACTAAGGAGTTTCATTTGGGAATACAATATTTGAATGAGTAACAGAATTCTGTATTAGGAAGGGGTGTGGGGTCATCCGGGGTACATAGAGTGTGAGGTTCAGCTGGAGTGATTAAGGGCTGTCAGAGGGCGAAGTAAATCACCAGACAGAACCCTCTGTATAGCAAGCCTGCAGGACACTAACTGAAGTCAGCGTGCAGGCTGGGAGATGCAGGGAGAGAGACGAAGTGCAGTGCCGTCCAGACCAGGCCTGGAAAATGTGTCTCCTCCCCCCTTCCCTTTGCAGGGATGTGCCTGGGGACATTTAAAATTTAAATCCTACTGCCCGTTTTCCAAGTGACAATGAACAACTTTTACTAAGTTTCAGAGTTTGGGAAACTTAAGAGTCTTTGTCACAGCTAAGCATAAACTCTTGCAGTTATTGTTTGATAGACAATATTGACGACAAACCAAATTTGTTTTACTTCCTACTTTTGCAGCAAAGTTTCTACCCTAAACATAATGACCCTGCTCTGGATCACTTTGCAGCTTCCTTTATTCTGTTATGGTGTAAATTTTAACTTGTCAAAGAGGCTTCCTTTTACCAAAGAAAATGAAGTTTCTTTTTTTTAATTGACATGCAATATCCTGTTAGTTTCCGGTGCACATCATAATGACCCCCTAGTTTTATACATTACCAAATCTCCCCATGATAAGTCTAGTTACCATCTGTCATCAATACAAAGTTATTGCAATATTATTGACTATATTTGAAGTTTCAAATTAATTTTCCGTACCAGGTCAGGTTAATCGGAGGTGATTTTGAATGGATTAGATTCTCTCCTGGAAGTTTTAAGAAACAAACAAACAATTCCTGACACAAGCAGAGGATTTAGGATATTCAAAATTAAATTAGAAACTTTAAACTCTGTTTATTTATTTATTTGACATAGTTTACCTCTGTCTTCTCTGTGACTTTGTCAACAACAGGATTCTATCACCTCCTCCCTGCTGGGTGAGTTCCTGACTGCCGTGCGTTCTGTGACTGACCGCTTCAGTTTATCTTCTTTCTTCATCTATTTCTCACGTTCAGATCTGAAGGAATATTATAACAAATGGTGTATGTGACTAGATGCTGCTTTTCTCTATGATGTTAGTTCAAAACCACTGAAATCCTTTGAAAGTGTCCTTTTGTCAAAATTCCTTTATTTTTTTTAACACCCCTGCAAGTCTTGTCTTCCTAAGTGTAGTATTAACAAAAATAACAGTGGGTGCATTTCTCTCCCTCTCTCTCTGCGTGTCTCTTTTAAAATCAGCTTTATGAGGTATAATTTACCTGTCAGTGTGTGGTTCAGTGATTTTTTTTTTTTTAGTGAGTGTATACAGTTTTCCAGTCATCACCACAGTCCAGTATAGAACATTTTCATGACTCCCAGAGTTTACTCATGCTCATTGCAGTCAGTCCCACCCCAGATCCAGGCAACCGCTGGTCTGCTTTCTCCTTCTAAAGGTTTGTCTTTTCTAAGCCTTTCATATAGGTAGGGTCACATAATGTATGTTTGTGTGTGTGTGTGTTTGACTGCTCTCACACAACATGTATTTGAGGTTCATCCCTGACATGTGTGTCAATATTATTTCCAGAGCTATTAAAAAAAAAATCAACTTCCTACTGTGGCAAATTTAAAAAGTAGAGAAAGTAAATAAGTCGCCCACATTCCTAGACTCAGTAATTATGAATTCATGGTCAGCCTTGTTTCAACATCTGCTGCTTCCTGCCCCTCTTTTGCTGTCCTACCCCCTTGAATTATTATGAAGCCGATCCTGGCCATTATATTACTTAATTTGTTAGTAGTTTGGCATACACATCTGTATTTATCTCCTTCTTTTCTATAGCTGAGGAGCTAAATATCCTTAGAAAATGTGAGTACTTAGGTAAAAGGGAAGATAAGAGAGCTAAATATGAATTTAACTGAGATATAACCATCCTGTTATGTTCAAGGCACTACCTGTGGCAATCTAGGATTTAATGACGTATATAAGTCTTGTATCTGTACTAGGTCTGCAGTATATAATTACAGTATTTAATTCAAACATCAGTGTGTGCAAATAATAGATTTCAGATTTTCTTTCTAGGCTTTTTTTTTTGTCTTGTATGTATTTCGCTTTTATGCTCAAAGCCATTTTGTTTTGAAGAGGAGAGATGCATTATAGAGATGGTGTGAAGTCTTGTGTTGAAACCTGTTATGCAAAGAAGCAAAAGCAGATAACTTCCAGATTTGCTAATCAGAAATTGTGACCAAGATGAGAACTATTTGGTTAGTGTTTCTGTTGATTTGGGAGCCCAGCGGGCTGCAGATTAGATGGATTTTTTTTTGACTGTTAAAGAACTGCTTTATTAATTCAAAACATACAAACTATAGAGTGCTAAGAAATTTAAATATCCAAGTCATAGCAAGCAGGTGGCAGTTCAACATCCAGAGTCGACAGAATGCTCGGAGATGCCAACGGATTAGACTCCCACGGTAGAGAGGGCGTCTTCAGAGGGGAAGGGGGGCTCAGGTGCAGCAGCTTTTCAAGTTCCCGCCCCTCGTCAAGGATCATAAGAGGCACTCCATTCAAGGGCAGGTGTGCAATCTGGTGCTCTTCAGGCAGGTCAAAACTCTCAAAATCTAAAGGATTAAAGGGAAAGAATTTTTCTATTTCTGGATAGGTGTCCTCTGAGGCAGGATCAGAGGCTTTTGCTATAACGGCCTTCTCAGCCACCTTTTTGGCAGAGAAGGTTGTCTGCTTCTGGTTGAGGGGCCCATTAGTCTTTACCGACTTTTCTGTAGCTCTGTTGACAGTTCCCAAGGCCTTTCTGGCAGTTTTTGGTAAGGCTGGTGGAGCGTCAAACATTTTGCCAACACGCGGTGTTGAAACCTGAGATCTCCCATCTAAAGCTCTGACAGATGGCCCAGACCCCAGCTTCCCGTCCTTAAGAGCCACACGGGTGCCTGGTTCTCCATTTTCCTTAACAATAAAGATCAGAGTAGCCATTCTGGATTAGCCCAGGCCGTCAGATGGATTTTTATTTGAGTTAAAAGAGGCAAGGAGAAATAAACTCCTGCATGGTTTTGCAAACCATTTATCCCTGTTTTCAGAATTATTGAATATAAAACATAAGCCAGCTTCTTTGTGGAATGTGCACACAAGTAGACAAAAATGAAGGTGGGGGGAAGCATGACGTGCCCATCGAAACCCCTAAAGCATCTACAGAGTCACACGCGGAAAAGTCTCAGAGGCGCCTGGCTTAGAGCTCGTTTCACTGTCTCCCCAGATTCCATCACCTCCCAGTTTCATGAGGCCTGGCTTGGGGTGGTGGCGGGTGTGATGGCACAAGAGGTTGTCTGTCACCTTCTCTGTCCCTAGTGGCTTAGTCTCGCTCCAGTTGATGGCCTGGATGCTTCCGGAGGCTAGGCTCCCGAGGCTTAGACAGCTCCTTGAGGGGCAGCCCGGGGGCCGAGCTCTAGACTGCCCAGCCCTGCCTCCCGGGAGACAGGTGCCATCCTCTTTTTCTTCTTCCCACCTTATTTACTGAGGTATAATTTACATACTATAAAATGTATCCGCTGTAGAAAACATGCGAGTCAAAGGTAGGAGGCCAGAGGCTGCTTGCTGTGCAGTATCCAAGATAGAAATGCTACTCTTTGGTTTCTGGCACTGAAAAGGGGAAATGAGATATACCATGGTTAGAAAAATGCGTCAAGCTGCATTATTTTCACCAGGCAGTCTATTCACAATATCATAGGATAGCTTTTTAAATAACAACAAAAATACATTAGCAATGAGTAACTGAAATTGAAAATATTCTGGCTCTACCCCTGGGTGTCTTCTTCAGTAAGTCACTGAAATGCAGAGAATTCTTACCCTCAGTAGGGGCGGGAGATACCAGCCATCTCCCGGGTCCTGAGTGGAGGTTAAAGGAGATGTGGATGTGAAAGCACTTTGGAAATGGAAAATGGCTATACCAAAGTTAATTACTATTCTCATTAGACCAGTGCTGGGCATTAATAACAGATAAGGTCATGTTGCAGTACTGTGAGTCATAGTTTTAAGTTTCTGTAGATTCTTGTTGTATTTGGATTTATTAGGTCCAACTGAATTTATTGCGGGCCAAGGCAATGGGTTAAGTAATAAACATAATAGGGATGCATTTAGCAAAGGCAGAAGAGGACTGTATCGCGCTTAGTCATATTTTTTCCAGCACGGAAAAGCACAGCTTTTACTGTCTCTGAAAGACACGTTGCTGGGTATGTGCATCAAGATGGGGCTTGCAGTTGAGGCCATTTATTAGGAACAGCTTTTCTCGCAAAATAATTGCACCGCAGATCATCCGAATGCTTCTTAGTAATGTACGTTTCTCTTTACATGGTACATACAACCTACCTGCAAAATCAGGACTTGGACTTGTCTAATCGTTTTCCTTACGGAAGCATCAGTCTTGTTGCTAAGTATTGCCAGGATTTTGCCCTTTAAGGAGCACATGCTTATAAAAAACAAATTCACCCATGACTCTCCTTTGTTCCTATGTCTCCGCTCCACAGCTGAAGCTCCAGTCAATGGGGCTTGATCTATATTTGCATTCAAAAGGGAAATGCCTTTTTGGCAACCGCACCACACTGTCAATATCGGGTTGCTTGGAACTCCTGAAGTTTGCCTAAACTATTCTTTAGTAACATTCCTTAAGAGCCCGGCATGACTCCCAGCCCTGGGAATGCTCAGCTTATCCATAGCACAGTTTATTTACTGCATGGCATGTACACCCTGTCACTAACCCTCAAGGCAGCTCTCTGGAAGGAAACAAAACAGCAGAATGCCTGTCAGCTGTCTATCCTGCTGTCTTTGTGCTGAAGAAAAGTACTTATTTCAGTGACTAGGGGAGGGGCTTTTTGGGTGACAGCCATTTGGAGATGCTCAAAAATAATGTTTCTTATACTGGAGTGAATGGGCATTTGCGCTTTTTGCGTGATATTTAGGGCTGTAACTAAGATTCTTCCATTCTTCCCCATTCCTTTCTCATTGAAAAGACATCATAGTGCGGGGTCTTTAATACGACAAAATTATCTTTAAAAACAAATGAAGCAACGACTTTGAATTGAGTGGTGCAGAAAACATTACGGCCCGTTCTCGTCCCCCACCCCACCTCCCACCACCACCACCACAGCTTCTCTCTTCTTTCAACAGACTAGTTTCCCAGTTACTCACCTTCACTGGTTTCCAGCTGAAAGATCTAGTTGGCAGCCACTGTACAAAATTAGCGGCGTCACCCAGCCCCTGAATTCTTGTCGGCATCAAATTACAGGTGCCTGAAAATTTCTTTTCATTTCGTTTCTCTCATTCATTACTAGATAACTGTAACTCTTCTCCTGAGATCCACTACATTTCTTCATGGCAACAGTGGTAATCATTACGACAGCAATGAGATCGGAGATTTACACTGCCCATTGACTTTTTAAAAAGTTTTTCTTGTTGTTTGATATAGTTATTTTAAATAACATAGCATTGCCATAATTAACATAGCCATAATAAAAATAACCTAAACGAATTATCTCATGCAGAATAACCATTTCCACATCTCAGTAGAGATATCAACAGAAATAAGTCCAAACTCCTACCAAGCTTACAGTGTAGTCTTTTTTATATATAATTTATTTTGCTATCATTAATTTACAATTAAATGTGCAATATTATGCTTATTAAACTGCCCCCTTCATCAAGTCCCCCCCACCAACCCTATTACAGTCACTGTCTCAGCGTAGTGAGATGCTATAGAATCACTACTTGTCTTCTCCGAGTTGTACAGCCCTCCCTGTGCGCCCCCACATTATGTCTGCTAATCGTAATGCCCCTTTTACCCCTTGTCCCTCCCTTCCCACCCATCTTCCCCAGTCCCTTTCCCATTGGTAACTATTAGTCCGTTCTTGTGTTCTGTGAGTCTGCTGCTGTTTTGTTCATTCAGTTTTTTTCCTTGTTCTTTACTCCACATATGAGTGAGATCATTTGATATTTGTCTTTTTCCACTTGGCTTTTTTCACTAAGCATAATACCCCCTAGCTCCATCCATGTTGTTGCAAATGGTAGGATTTGTTTTCTTCTTATGGCTGAATAATATTCCATTGTGTATATGTACCACCTCTTCTTTATCCATTCATCTACTGATGGACACTTACGTTGCTTCCATTTCTTGGCGATTGCAAATAGTGCAGCAATAAACATAGGGGTGCATATGTCTTTTTCAAACTGGGCTGCTGCATTCATAGGGTAAATTCCTAGGAGTGGAATTCCTGGGTCAAATGGTATTTCTATTTTGAGTTTTTTGAGGAACCTCCATACTGCTTTCCACAATGGTTGAACTAATTTGCATTCCCACCAGCAGTGTAGGAGGGTTCCCTTTTCTCCACATCTTCCCCAACATGTGTTGTTGTTTGTGTTTTGGATGGTGGCCATCCTCACTGGTGTGAGATGATATCCCATTCTGGTTGTAATCTGCATTTCTCTGATGTTTAGCGATGTGGAGCATCTTTTCATGTGCCTGTTGGCCATCTGAATTTCTTCTTTGGAGAAGTGTCTATTCATGACCTCTGCCCATTTCTTAATTGGATTATTTGCTTTTTGTTTGTTGAGGTGCGTGAGTTCTTTATATATTTTGGATGTCAACCCCTTATCAGATATGTCATTTATGAATATATTCTCAAATACTATAGGATGTCTTTTTGTTCTGCTGATGGTGTCTTTTGCTGTACAGAAGCTTTTCAGCTTGATATAGTCACACTTGTTCATCTTTGCTTTTGTTTCCCTTGCCTGGAGAAATATGTTCATGAAGAAGTCACTCATGTTTACATCCGAGAGATTTTTGCCTATGTTTTTTTTATTTTTATTTTTTTATTTTAATTATTCCATTCTTTATTTCACATACTGAGAATGTACACTGCACCAGGCACTAGGAATCAAAGATAAAAAATATAATCCTGTCTTCAAAGAGATTACAATCTGGAGACAGACACACATGAATCTGGGCAGTGAGAATTTCCAGCTTCCCCTAATTAATGGCTAGCTTCATTAAACCAGCAAAATCACACCAGTCCCACAATACCTACTGGCCGGACAAAACAATATTCTTCTAAAACACAAGCTCTTTTTAACTTGACAGGGAACTTGACTCACACCCTTTCTCCTGGGATTCCTGTTCAGATTCCCTCTGTCTCCTAATACTTGAAGCCCCAAATTACACTCTACATCCCATACTTCCTATTAAACCAGGCCATGTCACAGAGGTCATATTTGACCCAAGGCCCCTTTTGCCTATGTTTTTTTGTAAGAGTTTTTTTGTATGGTTTCATGACTTACATTCAGGTCTTTGATCCATTTTGAGTTGACTTTTGTCTATGGGGTTAGACAGTAGTCCAGTTTCATTCTCTTACATGTAGCTGTCCAGTTTTTCCAACACCAGCTGCTGAAGAGGCTGTCATCTCCCCATTGTATATC
>JAQQAC010021848.1:8634875-8681271 GCA_029783875.1 Phataginus tricuspis
ATCTTAGGTGAAAAGCTTTCAGCTTCTCACTGTTAAGTATGATGTTAGCTGTGGGTTTGTCATATATAGCCTTTATGATGTTGAGGTACTTGCCATCTATACCCGTTCTGTTGAGAGTTTTAATCAAAAATGGATGCTGAATTTTGTCAAATGCTTTTTCAGCATCTATGGAGATGATCATGTGGTTTTTCTTCTTCTTTTTATTGATGTGATGGATGATGTTGATGGATTTTCGAATGTTGTACCATCCTTGCATCCCTGGGATGAATCTCACTTGATCATGGTGTATGATCCTCTTGATGTATTTTTGAATTCGGTTTGCTAATATTTTGTTGAGTATTTTTGCATCTACGTTCATCAGGGATATTGGTCTGTAATTTTCTTTTTTACTGAGGTCTTTGCCCGGTTTTGGTATTATAGTGATGCTGGCTTCATAGAAAGAGTTTGAAGTATTCCCTCCTCTTCTATTTTTTGGAAAACTTTAAGGAGAATGGGTGTTATTTCTTCTCTATATGTCTGGTAGAATTCAGAGGTGAATCCATCAGGTTCAGGGCTTTTGTTCTTGGGTAGTTTTTTGATTACCGATTCAATTTCATTGCTGGTGATTGCTCTGTTTAGTTTTTCTGTTTCCTGCTTGGTGAGTCTTGGAAGGCTGTATTTTTCTAAGAAGTTGTCCATTTCTTCTAGCTTTTGC
This sequence comes from Phataginus tricuspis, assembly GCA_029783875.1. Lineage (NCBI taxonomy): Eukaryota > Metazoa > Chordata > Mammalia > Pholidota > Manidae > Phataginus > Phataginus tricuspis. The sequence continues at coordinate 8,635,570 of JAQQAC010021848.1, forward strand.
AGCTTGTTGGCCTATAGATGCTCGTAATATTCTCTTATAATTCTTTGTATTTCTGTGGGGTCCGTCGTTATTTTTCCTTTCTCATTTGTGATTCTGTTTATGTGTGTAGATTCTCTTTTTCTCTTAATGAGTCTGGCTAGGGGTTTATCTGTTTTGTTTATTTTTTCAAAGAACCAGCTTTTGGCTTCATTGATTTTTTCTATTGTTTTATTCTTCTCAATTTTATTTATTTCTTCTCTGATCTTTATTATGTCTCTCCTTCTGGTAACTTTGGGCCTCATTTGTTCTTCTTTTTCCAATTTCAATAATTGTGTCCTTAGACTGTTCATTTGGGAATGTTCTTCCTTCTTTAGATGGGCCTGGATTGCAATGTACTTTCCTCTTAAGACTGCCCTCGCTGCGTCCCACAGAAGTTGTGGCTTTGTGTTGTTGTTGTCATTAGTCTCCATACATTCTTTGATTTCTGTTTTGATTTGGTCGTTAACCCATTGATTCATTAGGAGAATGTTGTTAAGTCTCCATGTATTTGTGAGCCTTTTTGATTTCTTTCTGAAATTTATTTCTAATTTTATACCTTTGTGATCTGAGAAGTTGGTTGGTAAGATTTCAATATTTTTGAATTTACTGAGGTTATTTTTGTGGCCTAGAATGTGGTCTATTCTGGAAAATGTTCCATGTGCACTTGAGAAGAATGTGTATCCTGCTGCTTTTGGGTGCAGAGTTCTGTAGATATCTGTTAGGTCCATCTGTTCTAGTGTGTTGTTCAGTGCCTCTGTGTCTTTACTTATCCTCTGCCTGGTTGATCTATCCTTTGGAGTGAGTGGCGTGTTAAAGTCTCCTAGAATAATTGCATTGCTGTCTATTTCCTCCTTCACTTCTGTTAGTATTTGTTTCACATATGCTGATGCTCCTGTGTTGGGTGCATATATATTTATAATGGTTATATCTTCTTGTTGGATTGACCCCTTTATCATTATGTAATGTCCGTCTTTATCTCTTGCTACTTTCTTCGTTTTAAAGTCTATTTTATCTGATACAACTACTGCAACACCTACTTTTTTCTCTTTGTTGTTTGCTTGAAATATTTTTTTCCATCCCTTCACTTTTAGTCTGTGTATATCTTTGGGTTTGAGGTGAGTCTCTTGTAAGCAGCATATAGATGGGTCTTGCTTTTTTATATCCACTCTGTTACTCTGTGTCTTTTGATTGGTGCATTCAGTCCATTTACATTTAGGGTAATTATTGATAGATATGTACTTATTGCCATTGCAGGCTTTAGATTCGTAGTTACCAAAGGTTCAAGGGTTGCTTCTTTACTATCTCATAATCTAACTTAACTTTCTTGTTAAGTTATTGTGAACGCCGTCTGATGTTTCTTTATCTCTCCCTTCCTATTCTTCCTCCTCCTTTCTTTATATATTAGGTGTTTTATTCTTTGCCTTTAGTTGGTATTTGGATGGTCTGCTTTCTTTGCTATGCTTTTATTTTCTCTGGTGACATCTTTTTAGCCTTAGGGGTATTTCCCTCTAGAGCAGTCCGTTTAAGATATCCTGTAGTGGTGGTTTATGGGAGGCAAACTCTCTCAACTTTCTTTTGTCTTGAAATTGTTTAATCCTCCGTCATATTTAAATGATAATCGTGCTGGATACAATATTCTTGGTTCGTGGTCCTTCTGTTTCATTATGTTAAATATATCATGCCATTCTCTTCTGGCCTGTAAGGTTTCTGTTGAGAAGTCTGATGACAGTCTGATGGGTTTTCCTTTGTAGGTGATCTTTTTTCTCTCTCTAGCTGCCTTTAATACTCTGTCCCTATCTTTGATCTTTGCCATCTTGATTATCTGTGTCTTGGTGTTGTCTTCTTTGGGTCCCTTGTGTTGGGAGATCTGTGGGCTTCTGTGGACTGTGAAACTATTTCCTTCCCCAGCGTGGGGAAGTTTTCAGCAATTATTTCTTCAAAGACACTTTCTATCCCTTTTTCTCTCTCTTCTTCCTCTGGTACTCCTATAATGCGAATATTGCTCCGTTTCGCTTGAATGCGAATATTGCTCCGTTTCGCTTGGTCACACCGTTCTCTTAATATTCTTTCATTCTTAGAGATCCTTTTATCTCTCTCTGCCTCAGCTACTTTGTATTCCTGGTCCCTGTCTTGTAATTCCATGATCATGTCTTGAACTTGATTCAATGTGCTGTTGAGCCCGTCAATGGCTTGTCTCATTTCTGCATTGTCTTTTGTCACTTCCCTCACTTCCTCCCTCAGTTCTTGCACATTTTTCTGTACATCTGTCAGCATGGCTATGATTTTTATTCTGAATTCTTTTTCAGGAAGACTGTGCATATCCATTCCTTCAGCTTCTTTCTCTGGGGTGGTGTTTGTCTGAAGCTTTGTCTGTATCATATTCTTCTGTCTTCTCATAACCGCCTTGCTGGGACTCCCGCCGGAGTGCTGGGGTGGAGGGGCGCTCTGGTCTCGCTGGATCGCGTTTCCGTCCCGCCTCGCCGGGTGCCGAGTCCTCTGTCCGGAATGTCTGGCCGCTGGAGCTCTGGAGCTGGGGGGGGGGGAGCTCGGTCCCAGTGGGTCGCTGCTCTGTATCCCGTCCGCCTCACCGGCTGCCAAGTTCTCACAGGTGTAGCTGTACGCTGTGCACTTTCCTGTGTATTCTGTTCTCTCTTTTAGGGATAGTTGTATTTGCTGTATTTTCGTGAATAAATATAATGTTGGGAGGAATTTTTCTGCTGGTCCGTTCACGACGCCATATTCCCGGAAGTCCTGTTAATTTTCTATCCTGCAACTTTGCTGAATTCAGATATTAGTTCTAGTAGTTTTGGAGTGGAGTCATTAGGGTCTTTAAAGTACCATATCATGTCATCTGCAAATAATGACAATTTGACTTCTACTTTACCAATCTGGATGCCTTGTATTTCTTTGGTTTGTCTGATTGCCGTGGCTAGAACCTCCAGTACTATGTTGAATAATAGTGGGGAGAGTGGGCATCCCTGTCTTGTTCTCGATCTTAGGTGAAAAGCTTTCAGCTTCTCACTGTTAAGTATGATGTTAACTGTGGGTTTGTCATATATAGCCTTTATGATGTTGAGGTACTTGCCGTCTATACCCATTGTGTTGAGAGTTTTAATCATGAATGGATGCTGAATTTTGTCAAATGCTTTTTCAGCATCTATGGAGATGATCATGTGGTTTTTGTTCTTCTTTTTGTTGATGTGGTGGATGATGTTGATGGATTTTCGAATGTTGTACCATCCTTGCATCCCTGGGATGAATCCCACTTGATCATGGTGTATGAGCCTCTTGATGTATTTTTGAATTCGGTTTGCTAATATTTTGTTGAGTATTTTTGCATCTATGTTCATCAGGGATATTGGTCTGTAATTTTCTTTTTTAGTGAGGTCTTTGCCCGGTTTTGGTATTAGAGTGATGCTGGCTTCATAGAATGAGTTTGGAAGTATTCCCTCCCCTGTATTTTTTGGAAAACTTTAAGGAGAATGGGTTCAATTTCGTTGCTGGTGATTGGTCTGTTTAGTTTTTCTGTTTCTCGCTTGGTTAGTCTTGGAAGGTTGCATTTTTCTAAGTAGCTGTCCATTTCTTCTAGGTTTTCCAGCTTGTTAGCATATAGATTCTCATAATATTCTCTTATAATTATTTGTATTTCGGTGGGGTCCGTCATGATTTTTCCTTTCTCATTTCTGATTCTGTTTATGTGTGTAGATTCTCTTTTTCTCTTAATAAGTCTGACTAAGAGTTTATTTTGTTTATTTTTTCAAAGAACCAGCTCTTGGTTTCATTGATTTTTTTTTTCTATTGTTTTAATCTTCTCAATTTTATTTATTTCTTCTCTGATGTTTATTATGTCCCTCCTTCTGGTGACTTTGGGCCTCATTTGTTCTTCTTTTTCCAATTTCAGTAATTGTGTCTTTAGACTATTCATTTGGGAATGTTCTTCCTTCTTTAAATAGGCCTGGATTGCAATATACTTTCTCCTTAGAACTGCCTTTGCTGCGTCCCATAGAAGTTGTGGCTTTGTGTTGTTGTTGTCATTAATCTACATATATTCTTTGATTTCTGTTTTGATTTGGTTGTTAACCCATTGATTAATTAGGAGAATGTTGTTAAGTGTCCATGTATTTATGAGCCTTTTTTTTTCTTTCTACAATTTATTTCTAGTTTTATACCTTTGTGATCTGAGAAGTTGTTTGGTAGAATTCCAATATTTTTGAATTTACTGAGGTTCTTTTTGTTGCCTAGTATGTGGTCTATTCTGGAAAATGTTCCATGTGTACTTGAGAAGAATGTGTATCATGTTGCTTTTGGGTGCAGAGTTCTGTAGGTATCTGTTAGGTCCATCTGTTCTAGTGTGTTTTTCAGTCCCTCTGTGTCTTTACTTATTTTCTGTCTGGTTGATCTGTCCTTTGGAGTGAGTGGCGTGTTGAAGTCTCCTAAAATGAATTCATTGCTGTCTTATTTCCTCCTTTAATTCTGTTAGTTTTTGTCTCACATATGTCGGTGCTCCTGTGTTTGGTGCATATAAATTAAAATGGTTATATCCTCTTGTTGGATTGACCCCTTTATCATTATGTAATGTCCTTCTTTATCTCTTGCTCCTTTCTTCGTTTTGAAGTCTATTTTGTCCAATACAAGTACTGCAACACCTGCTTTTTTCTCCTTGTTGTTTGCATGAAATATCTTTTTCCATTCCTTCACCTTTAGTCTGTGCATATCTTTGGGTTTGAGGTGAGTCTTGTAAGCAGCATATAGATGGGTCTTGTTTTTTATCCATTTGGTTACTCCGTGTCTTTTGATTGGTGCATTCAGTCCATTTACATTTAGGGTGATTATTGATAGATATGTACTTATTGCCATTGCAGGCTTTAGATTCGTGCTTACCAAAGGTTCAAGGGTAGCTTCTTTACTATCTAACAGTCTAACTTAACTTTCTTGTTAAGTTATTGTAAACACAGTCTGATGATTCTTTATTTCTCTCCCTTCTTATTCTTCCTTCTCCATTCTTTATATACTAGGTGTTTTATTGTTTGCCTTTAGTTAGTGTTTGGATTAAACTAGGTGTAGTTTCTGTGAGTACCCTGTAGGTGGCGCTGTAGCTCCACTATTCCGCTGCCACGCCACTCCGCCGGGCCCTTTGTGACTCTGGCTAGGGAGGGAACGAATGGGAGGCTGCTGCTTTCTGTGGGAAGTCTCTGTGCGACTACTTTTCCCAGCCACAGTCCAAGGGGACCCAAATTCCCCAGGACTCCCAGCCTGCTTGGCTGAGTGTGCTGGGACGATAAAAAGCGCGCACTTTTCTTTTGTCCCAGGGAACCGGTTGGGTGGACCTGTCGTCTTGGAATCTGTACCTCTGTCTCACCAATCTCCGATGCACCGCGCGAAGTGTGTCTGTGCTCCCGGTGCAGATCACCAGGACTGGTTATTTGGCCGGCCTGTGCTTCCACTCCCTCCCCGCTCTGAATCCTCTCCTCCCCCCGGTGCGCTCGGGTGGGGGAGTGCTCGGTCCCGCTGGGTCGTGGCTCTGCATCTTACCCACCTCGTGGGGTGCCGAGTCCTCTCAGGTGTAGCTGCAGGCTGGTAGGCCGGTGTCATCCTATATCTTCTGGTTTCTCTTTTAGGAATAGTTGTATTTGCTGTATTTTCATAAATATATTTGGTTTTGGGAGGAGATTTCCGCCGCCATGCTCACACTGCCATCTTCCCAGAAGTACAGTGTAGTCTTAACTGATTTTTTAGAAAAGTCTTGCTGATGAATAAATATTTTTAAAGGTCGGCTTTTAAAGCATATGCAAATTTGATTCTTGCATTCCTTACCTGGACCATTTTTGAGCTTTATGGCTGCTGAGAAAATACAGTTGATTAAATCCCATTATGATAATAGCTGCAGAAATGTAGGATTTACACTGTGGCAGGTACTATTCTAAGTCTGTTATTTATATTGATTCCCTTAATTTAAGAAAACACTGAGCTCAACTGTAGGGTGTAACAAAAACACTGCCAGTCTCTGTCTAACGCTCTGCCTTCCAGCGAAGGGCAAATTGCAGTCAGCGTTGTTCTGGCAGGATTTCAGCCGTCCTTTGCCCCTGCTGCCCCTATTTCTGTATATCCCTGCATGAAAACCCCTCCCCAGCCTCCTCCTGGTGCTGCAGGGGCCCGTCCACACTCCTGTCCATCCCGCAGGCTGCAGTGCTTGGCTGGGGCCCATACAGTTCTTTCTGCGTGAATATGAGGTAATCTGCAGAAGCCGTGTCCCCAAGGTTAGTGATTGGGCTTAAACTACAGAGCTCATCAGGCTGTTCCCAGCTTTTTGCATTAGATCAGTGGGTGGATCTAATGCTTTTTGGCCGCTGGGACTGTAAAGAAAGGATTGGAAGGAGACAAGGGAAGTCTCAGAAAGTGGGGTCCCACTGCTTCCCTGCCCAGTTAGGAAGCGGTGTTGATTAGGCCCAGGGCGTGTATCTCAGGTGAGCACCTCTCCTGCGTAGACAGGAGGACAGAAAACCATCAGACTCACATCAGTTCAGATTTTATGTCTGCCACATCTCTGACAGCCCTGAGATGTGGGAGGAGGGCTTTGGGTGCCCTGGACAGAGTGTGGGCTTCTGAGTGGAGGAATCTGAGTTTGGCCTCTGCACTGTTCCTTTCTGCCTGTGCACATGTGCGCAAGCTACCTATCTTAGGTTCTTCATCTGTTCATTAAATTCAGCAAATTTTTATTAAGTGCCTACTGTGTGCTGATACAGCCTTGAACAAAACAATTCCTACCCTCATGGAGCTGGAAGAGGGCAAAACACAGTAAACAAAATAAACATACAGACAGTGATAAGTGCTAAGACTATAACTTTAAATAAGGTAGAGAAAGCATCACTGATAAGGTAACATTTGTGCAAACACCTGTAGGGCCTAAGGGAAAGGGCCATTTAAATATCTGGGTATAGAAGAACAGTCTATGTTGAGGGACAGTGGTGCAAAGGTCCTGGGGCAGCAGTGTACCTGGTGTGTTGGAAGAGTAGCAAGGAGTCCAGTGTGGTTGGAGTAGAGTGAGGCAGGGGACTAATAGGAGGTGTGATCAGACAGGAAACGGGGAGCAGATCATTGTTCAGACCTGGGCTTCTATTCTGGGTAACATGAGAAGCCATGTTCAGGGGCAAGGAAGGGACGTTTGAATAGAAGGAGGGATATGACCGGACTTAAGGTTTAACAGGACCACCTTGGCAGTGTGATGGATGAGGACTAGTCAGTGGGAGGAAGGGCAAGGCAGGACCAGAAAGACCAGGCAGAAGGGCTGGGCAGCACCCTGGTGAGACAGGATGGAGCGCTTGGACTAAGATGGGAGTGTAGAATGGGGGGGACCTATTCAAGAACACCCCCTGATGGAGTGGTTTATGTTAATGAGATGTGCACTGAGTGTTGACATGTAGTAGGTCCTCAGTAAAAGGCAACTGCTACTATTGCATGGAGGGGCTTGTCATCTCGTATGACAGCCAGGACTCGCACACACAGGCAACAGGGCAGGGATTTGCCTACCCAGTCAGCAGCCGCAGCATTGGGACTGGAACTTGGAATTGCTGGCTTTGAACCAAAAGAGTGCTTCCCGCCTTTCCCTTTAACTGAAAATCTAAATCACTGTGAAAAAACAGCCTGGAAGTGCTCAGTTAAATCACACCCAGGAAAAATAGCTGCTGCCTCACCCTCTAGAATAAGCTTTGACTCCAAAACAGTGAGCCTGGGTTCCATAAGTCAGTGTGTCCACAAGCAGATTTTGTGGCTGATCGACCCATCACCTGCATTTAACTTTAGCCCGTGTGGTTTTGGTTTTCCTGTGCGTCCTCTCTTCCTTCTATCCCCTCTCTGCAGACAGAGCTGGCCTGACCCTCACCCCAGCACTGGGCTGGTTCTCCATTTCCTTACTCTGCATTTCTGTTTGTGTCCAGGGCTTGTTCCAGCACTTGCCAGCCGTCCTGGAGTGTTAGAGGTGGAGCAGTTAGAAAGTAAACATGGGAGGAATAACTGCATTTGCATTTTCTAATATTTCTGAAAGAGACAGGATTTCAGTGGTGAATAGGGTTGAGTGCAGGAACCAGAAAGCACTCCAGGTTAAGCAAAACAGACAAGGATTGAGGGCTCACAGACCTCCTGGAAGGTCTGCAGCCCTGGGAGCTCTAGGCCTGCCCCCTGGTGACTGACTCCCAGGACAGTGACGAACTGGCCCACCACGACCTCCCAACTCAGAGGACACTAACAGGGCTGTGGGTTCAAGAACTCACTCCCTGCCCTGGGTTCCGGGGATCAGGAAGCCTGAATGGACAGGACGCTGCCCCCACAATGCTTCTTGGCGCCCAGTATGGTCCCGGAACGTGGCTGCCGGAGGACCTCCCATTTCCAGACCTTGCTTGCCAGCTAAAAGCTGAACAGAGAAGGCCCTGCTGCACTTCTAGCTTCCTAATTTTGCACAGATGCCTCTAGTTAGATCACATCCACATTTCTAGCTACAAGATGTGGGGTGGGTAAAATGTAGTTTTTAGCTTTCTTGTCCTCCAACTAGGAGGAGGATGAGGTGAGCATAAACAAGCAAATCCCAGTCCCCGTGAAGGTTACTGTCCCTGGTGTAGTGTGGGGGCCTCTGCTTCCAGGTGTGTTGGTGTTGGCAAATACGGAGAAGATACTGTGCGCAACTCTTTGTTAAAAGCTGAATCCAACTGTCAGCATGTTCCAAGCTTATCTTTAGTACAATACTGTGTAACTTTTTTATAGAGAAGCACTTATAATCAGTTACACTGCGATGACTCCCTCTGGTGTCTGTAAAATAAACAAAGTGAGCCCCCATCGCTGACAGGCAGGTGTCCGTTTATTTATATTAGAGAAATAACGAGCCTGGATTTCTGTTTACCACAAAATGTTTTTATGGTTCATGTCATTACATCAAAAGACTAATAAGCTGGCTGCACTATTTATTTAAGAGTACCCTATCAACGTTTGGTATGAACAGCAATTTTAGCAGAGTATTTTCACTGTAAAAACATGCAGGAGTGCATGTCAGGTCCAGATAAACATTAAGGAAAACAAAAACTGGCATTGACACTGGTCTGACCAGTGCAGTTTCTCTGGAGCACAGAAGTATCTAGTTCTTGCAGCTTTATGTTAGGCATGTTTTGTAAAAGTTAATCAAATTTCCTGAACCACTTGATAAAGCAGCAGGGAATGTAGCTACCCTGATGAGTGTGGGAAGTACATCTAACAAAACAAACAGAGCGAGGCACAGAGTAGGACAAATGGATATTGGTGGCTCATCTGAAGAAATAGGTAACTTTTGATACGACAGTAATTTTCTTATCAATCATGGGGTTCCCAGAAAGTACCCTGGCTAAAAAACAAATGGGCAGATTACTGTCTTTTTGGAAATTGGAGGTTGAGATAAGAAATGAGTAAAATGTATATCACATATACATCTAATATTACTTGATACACAAATACTTTAGAATGTCATTTAACATATAGTATATACTTGATATTTTTAAATATATATTTAAAGATACCTACTTTTAAAATAGGCTATGTTCTTTGGTAACCCTTTAAAATCATTCTCTTCTGTTGCTTAGGAAACATTAGTACAGCTGTCATGGACTGTTCTAGCTGCTGGTTTTATGTTATGTTTTATGTTGTTTTCCCCCAAATATTTGTGAAAATTTTCCTATATACAGCAAAGTTGAAAGAATTTTATATTACACACCTGTACACCCACCACCTAATTCTACCATCAACATTTTATTAAAATTCTTTTAGGACCTGTAGTTATAGCTGCTTTATCACCTATAGTCAGTTAGTTACTGCTATGTTAGAAAATACCCCGAACATAGCAGCTTATGTAAAAGAATAAGCATATATTATCTTACACAGCTACAGTGAGTCAGGAATTTGGGAGTGGTTTTACTGGGAGGTTCTGGCTTGCAGTCCCTTGTGAGGTTGCAGTCAAGACATTGGCCAGGGCTGTACTCTTCTGCAACTTGACTGGGGCTGGACAGTCCACTTCTAGCAGGGCTCCCTCACGTGGCTGTTGGCTTGAGCCTTAAAGGATGGCACAAAGCCATGTCAGATGGGCCTAGTTGACAGTAAGTGACCCAGAAATGATGAGAGGGGCTGGGGAATTCGGGGAAGGCTTTACCCTGAAGGTGGACTTGGCTGGTGCCTATACCCTTGGGCATGGCATTCCAGCCAGGGGAGATGATAATACAGGTGCACAAGGAGAACTTCATGTGGAGCCTAAAGCAGAATGCGAGCATGCTCAGAGGCACATACCGAGGGGCAGAAAGAGTTTAAGATGATTGATTACGTTGGTGAGGCGGCTTCACTCGCTCCTAAAAAGGAAGGACCTCAGTTACCCAGACTGAAATCATTAGACGGGGTCATTAACATCTGAAAAACAGCAGCACTGAGAGATTTATTTTCCTAGGTACATGCATGTTTTTACTGACACAACAATGTGTTCAGCTGCGGTTGAAATATTATGGAAGGGGCCACTCCTGAGTGCTGTGCGAGCTGTTTGTTGAGGGATTTGAAGCTCTCGCGCAGCAGTGGGGGGGGGGGCAAGCTCACCCCCTTCTCAGCCGAGGCCAGCCACCCCCTGGTGACTGTTTACTGCTCTCTCCACTCTCCCTGGGAGGTGAGGCACTTCTTTGAAGTGCACCCAGGGACCTGCCTCTTTCCTGGCAGCTTCAGGCTGACAGCAAGTGGGTGCTTCCCAGATCAGAAGGGTGCAGGGAGGCCCTCCCAGAGAAGAGGATCCAGGTGAGGCTGACCTTTCTGGACCAGGTAGGGAACGGATTCATGCCCTCTTGATTTGAAGGGGAGGATCCTCCTTTATGGGCAAAGAATAAAGAGGAAACAATGAAAAGTACCTCCTCAGGCCAAGTCAGTGACCCTTGAATTAAAGAATTCCAAGCTCTTAGTGCTGGAGAGCCTTGGAAATCACCTGATACAACCCCTCTTTTAAAGATAACAACAAGCTAGAAGCCAAGGGACCAGGCCGCTGGCTTAAGGCCAGGTTCTCTGTTAATAAAGGCTGCCCTTTATTTTGTACCTACTCTGCATGTGTTGGCTTCTGAGCGAATATGTCACAGAGTGCCCACCCTTTAATACAAAAATAAGAAATACTGCCTTTAAAACTCTTTTTCCAAAGTAATACAAGTTACGCAGTACTTACAGTATTAGTACTTGCCAGGTACTGTTCTAAGTTCCTTACAGACAGAAATACTCATCTAACAAAACCGTGAGGTAAATACTGCTACTCTCCCCATATTATGGATGAGGAAACTGAGGCACAAAGAGATCAAGTTCACTTTTCCAACGCGATGCGGTGAAGTCCGGCTAGTGAGTGACTGCATTAGGGTTCAAAGCCAAGCACGCTGGCTTCACAATCCACGCTCTTGATTGCACTTTGACCTGATTTCCCTTTGCAAACATTAGTGCTATTTACTGAATATTCAAAGCTTCCTGTTTTCTAGGCATGTGATTGGCTTGTGTTTCTGTTCTCCTTGTGTTTGTGGGGCCATGTGACTGCTTCTGGCCAATGAGTTGTGCAAAGGGTGCGGTGTCACGGCTGGGCTCGATCATGTGATCACTGGTGTGTCACCCTCCAGCTCTCCTTTCCGTGGTGGCCAAGCTGGAGACGGTGGTGTCTCTGCCAGCCTGGGCAAGTCAGGAGGAAACGAAGCCCCAGCTAACCCTAGGCAGGCATAGCTTGAGTGTAAAATAAACTTCTGTTGTTTAGCGACTGAGATTTTGGGTTTGTTTGTTACCTTCCCCATCCTGATTGATGTAATCTCTCATGTGCCTCATATTTTAAGGGGTACATTAGAAAATAAGTTGGACCCTTAAAGGTCTTTCCAATGTATTTTTTTTTAACCTTGTTGAGTGGCATTCATTTTCTTTCTTATATGTACGAGGCAGCCTAGTACTATAGTAACAGCAGGCGCTTGAGGTTGAAATTTTTTGAAAATGGTTTTGGTCTTTATTATTTTTTTTTTAATTAAGGTATCATTGATATATAATCTTATAAAGGTTTCACATGAGCAACATTGTATTTTCAACATTCACCCATATTATCAAGTCCCCCTCACGCCATTGCAATCATTGTCCGTCAGCGTAGTAAGATGCTATAGAGTCATTACTTGTCTTCTCCCTACTATACTGCCTTCCCCGTGACCTACCTATATTGTGTGTGCTGATTATAATGCCCCTTCATTCCTTTCTCCCTCCCCATCCTTCTTCCCCAACCCCTTCCCATTGGTAACCACTAGTTCCTTCTTGGAGTCGGCTGTTGTTTTGTTCCTTCAGTTTTGCTTTGTTGTTATACTCCACAGATGAATGAAATTATTTGGTATTTGTCTTTCTGTGCCTGGTTTATTCCACTAAACATAACACCCTCTAGCTCCATCCATGTTGTTGCAAATGGTAGGATTTGTTTTCTTCTTATGGCTGAATAATACTCCAATGTGTATATGTACCACATCTTCTTTATCCAGTCATCTACTGATGGACACTTAGGTTGCTTCCATACCTTGGCTACTGTAAATAGTGCAGAGATAAACACAGGTGTGCATATGTCTTTTTGAATCAGGAATCTTGTTTTCTTCGGTTAAATTCCTAGGAGTAGAATTCCTTGGTCAAATGGTATTTCTATTTTAGTTTTTTGAGGAACCTCCATATTGCTTTCCACAATGGTTGAACTAATTTGCATTCCCACCAGCAGGGTAAGAGGGTTCCCTTTTCTCCACATCCTCACCAACATTTGTTGTTGTTTGTGTTTTGGATGTTGGCCATCCTAACTGGTGTGAGGTGATATCTCATTGTGGTTCTAATTTGCATTTCCCTAATAATTAGCAATGTGGAGCATCTTTTCATGTGCCTGTTGGCCATCTGAATTTCTTCTTTGGAGAATTTTCTGTTTATATCCTCCACCCATTTTTTAATAGGGTTATTTGCTTTTGGGTGTTGTGGCATATGAGTTCTTTAAATATTTTGGATGTTAACCCTTTGTCAGATATGTCATTTACAAATATATTCTCCCATACTGTAGGATGCCTTTCTGTCCAGCTGATGGTGTCCTTTGCTGTTCAGAAGCTTTTTAGTTTGATGTAGTCCCATGTGTTCATTTTCACTTTTGTTTTCCTTGCCCAAGGAGATATGTCCAGGAAAAAGTTGCTCATGTTTATATTCAAGAGATTTTTGCTTGTTTTCTTCTGTGAGTTTTATGGTTTCATGACTTACATTCAGATCTTTGATCCATTTCAAGTTTACTTTTGTGTATGGAGTTAGACAGTAGTCTAGTGTCATTCTCTTGCATGTAGCTGTCCAGTTTTGCCAATACCAGCTGTTGAAGAGGCTGTCATTTCCCCATTATATGTCCATGGCTCCTTTATCATATACTAATTGGCCATATATGCTTGGGTTTATATCTGGGCTCTCTATTCTGTTCCACTGGTCTATGGGTCTGTTATTGTGCCAGTACCAAATTGTCTTGATTACCGTAGCTTTGTAGTAGAGCTTGAAGTCAGGGAGCATAATTACCCCTGCTTTATTCTTCCTTCTCAGGATTGCTTTGGCTATTTGGTGTCTTTTGTGGTTCCATATGAATTTGAGAACTACTTGCTCTAGTTCATTGAAGAATGCTGTTGGTATTTTAATAGGGATTGCGTTGAATCCGTAGATTGCTTTAGGCAGGATGGCCATTTTGACAATATTAATTCTTCCTAGCCAAGAGCATGGGATGAATTTCCATTGCATTTACCAGTTTTTAAAGTGGTTCTGCAAGTTTACACCCCAACCAGAGGTGTAGGAGAGTTCCTATTGCTTCAGATCTGTGTCAACATTTGGTGTTTTCAGTCTTTTTAAATTTTAGCCATTCTTGTCAGGGTATAGTGGTTTTATTTTTCTTTTTCCTTGATGACTTTTGAAGTTGAACACCTTTCTATATGTTTATTGGCTGTCTGGATAGCTTCTATTGTAAAGTTACCTGTCAAGGTCTGGACCATTCTCCCATTGGATTGCCTGTCTTTTTCTTAATGATTTTGGAGGAATTCTCAATGTGTCCAGGACATAAGACCATAACTGGATACATGAAGTATAAATTTCTTTTCTCACTCTTTGGTTTTGCTTCCTAGAATCAATTCCAATCTGTGTGTAAGTCTCTGTGAGGGCTAGTTTCTTTCCAGTTTGTCCTTACTTCTGGGTGATTAGCCCTTCTCAGGGTCTCCTGACTGAAGGCCTTCCACCTCACTGTTCCCAGAACTCTCTCAGCAGATGCTTGCAAATCAGCAAATGCCACATAGGAAAATGAGACCCAAAACATGTGGCTCACCTCTTTGCCCTAACCTTTTCTTCATGTTCTTGTCCACTTAGGTCCCTGATGCCTTGGTAGCACTCTGAGACTTTTTTTTTTTAATTAAAGTATCACTGATATACAATCTTATGTTGGTTTCAAACACACAGCACAGTGGTTCAACAGTTATCCATATTATCAAGTCCTTTCTCCCTCCAGTGTTGACATTGTCCATCCACATAGGAAGATGTTACAGAATCATTAACTCTATTTCCCATGCTGTACTACTGTCCCCGTGACCAACCTATATTGTGATTGTGAACTATTGTGCCCCTTAATCCCCTTTCCTCTCCTCCCTTACCTGCCCAACCCCTTTCCCTTTGGTGACCACTAGTCCCTTCTTAGTGTCCATGAGTCTACTGCTATTTTGTTACTGGTTTTGCTTTGTTTTTATATTCCACAATAAGTGAAATCGTTTATTTGTCTTTCTCTGCCTGGCTTATTTCACTGAGCATAATGCCTTCTAAATGCATCCATGTTGTTGCAAATGGCAGGATTTCTTTTTATGGCTGATAATTTTCCATTGTGTATATGTACCACATCTTCTTTATCCATTTATCTACTGATGGACACTTAGGTTGCTTCCATATCTTTGCTATTGCAAATAGTGCAGCAATAAACATAGGGGTGCATATGTCTTTTCAAATCAGGGATCTTGTTTTCTTTGGGTGAATTCCTAGGAGTGGAATGACTGGGTCAAATGGTGTTTCTATTTTTGAGTTTTTTGAGGAACCTCCATACTGCTTTCCACAGCAGTTGTACCAATTTACATTCCCACCAACACTATAGGAGGGTTTCCCTTTCTCTCTGAGACTATTTTTAAACAAATTTTTTAATGTTTTGTTGGGCTTTTATGGTTATTGTTGGAGTAAAGTTGGTGTGGTTGGCAGACAAAATGGCCCTTCAAAGAGACATTCACTTTCTAATCCCCCAAATATTACCTTATGTGATAAAATAGTGACTACTACCTTATATGGCAAAAAAAAAAGTGGGTTAAATTAAGGATCTTGAGAGGAAGAATTTATCCTGGATTATTTGGGTGGGCCCTAAATGGTGGGCCATAGTTCTGATATAAATTAGTGTTACCAGAACTTCTTTTAATGAGTAGTAGTTTAATAACTTTATTACAGTCAGTTTCTAGATTTTAATTGCTATTTCAGATTAAATTGGTAGGATGCAATTCTTTCTTTGTTTATAATGATGACTGGTGTGTAATTTTTAATACAGTGTGAAGAGAAGCACAAGGAAATTCCATTGTTCCTACAGAGCGGGTCTCATTGCATCAAGAGAATCAAGCACCTTCTTGCATGAAATTCAGACAGGTTGAAACTTTGGTGCCCTTTATCGGTTTTCCCTAGCATAGTGCATTATTGTATTAGTTCCAAAATTTGTGGAGACATTGATTAAAAACATTAAGTGGAAAAAAACAAGTTATAGGGGAACCATTGTAGATTAAAATGTTTGGATTTATAGTCCAGAGAGATTGTTTAATCAGCATACTCATCATTATAGTTTGCTGGAAGGAAAACTGATGTTTATTCTGACCAGTTCTAAACAGTGGCAAAACTTTAAAAACGTTTGCCAGTTAAAGATTGCTAAATAGAGTAGAAGCGCAGAAGCCCATGTATACGTTTTCCTAAGGTTGTTGGTGTACATAGTGGGGGTGTGGGTAAACCATGGTAACACCAGCTTAGATCCCAGGATCTTACTGGTCACAGCCCCTGTGACAATTGTTTGTCATGTTTTGGACACATGGGTGTACATGTGCAAGCCCTGGAGAGTGAAGTCAGTGGCCGCAGACCTTCATGATTCGTTCGGTAGATCATTGTTACTCCCCCACCTGGTACCAAGTGCTGTGCCTGGTCCTGAAGATACTTTGAGCAGCGAAAACTGACATGGTTCCTGCTTTCATGGTATTTACAGTCTAATGGGAGACAGACAATCAAAAATCATTATGGTGCATGTGTTATACAAACTGAGATAAGTCGTCTGAAAGAAAGGCACGGGAGTCTGTGAGAACTTGGAGAACGTGATCTGAGCCTGGAATTCAGGGAAGGTTCGTGGGGAGCTGAAGTCTGATGAACGTCTCAGGCAGACCGACCTGCTCATTCCCAGTTACAGGACGCAGGGAAGCCTAACACCTGTGCAGACCTGAAGGCAAGCCCAATGTGCCTGCTTCCCAGAAAGGGAAGTGTTGTGCTGAGAGAGATGACGCTGGCAGCATGGTTTTATGCAGAACCTTTTAAACCAAGTCACGGGCATAGATCTGTATCTTTAGAGCAGTGGAAGTCTGCTCGGGCTGCCGTAACGAGACACCCCAGGCTGGGTGGTTTACACAATGGATATTTATTTTCCGACAGTTCTGGAGGCTGCCTAGTCCAAGATCAAGGTGCCAGCAGGGTTGGTTCTCCCGAGGTCCCTTTCCTTGGCAGGCAGATGGCCGCCTGCTCGCCTGCTCTCCCATGGCCGTCTCTCTCTGTGCACCACATCCTTGGTGACTCTTCTTATGAGATGTTACGGATTAAATGTAAGTGTCCCCCCAAATTGGTATGTTGAAGCCTCGACCCCTAGTGTGGCTATATTTGGAGTAAGGAAGGAATGAGATCATAAGGGTGGGGCCCCTGATCGGATCGGATTAGTGTCACACCAGAGAGCTTGCTCCCCACCCCCCACTCCGGCTCTGGCCGGACACACATACACCAAGGATAGGCCATGTGACAGCATGATATGAGGGTGGCTGTCTGCAAGCCGGGAAGGGAGCTCTCACCAGAAACCGGAACCTTGATCTTGAACTTGTGAACTTCTAGAACTGTGAGAAAATAAATTTTTGGCAGCAGAGATGGATGTGAGAGAGGTTTTGGAAACAAAATCAACAGTATGCAAATGATGATGAATGGAAGCATTCAGTACAGGGAATGGGGAAAGGGAGAAGTCAAGATTGACTCCAGATTTTTAGACTTGCAGAGTTGCAGTAGGAACACTGGAGGAGACTAGATCGGAGATAGGTAACTTTGGTCTTAGAATCATAGACTTGTCTTTTGAGGCATCCGTGGGACATGCTGAGTAGGCAGTTGGGTAGGTGGGTCAGGAGTTTGGAGGAGAGATTTGGAATAAAGATAGGAATTTGAAAGTCTTGGGCTTATAGATGGTAATGGAACTTAGTGCACTGCCTGGCATATTTCAAATTCTTGATAAATGTTTTTGAATAAAAAAGAAATATATTGTGGTCTGAACTGTTTCATTGACACGAGCTGGAGCAGGGTTTAAGCACTGTGTATAATCACGTCCTTAGGAAGGCTATCTGCTGAAAAAGAAAACAGTAGAATGTGTGTCCAACCAAACAGAAATGATTCTTCGGATCATTTGATATTTTGGGTATTGGTGATTGACTTTCTTAGTAAGAATTTTGGAATAAGATTAGAAAATGAACCCAGGCTATGAGGAAGAGGAAATTTGGTACCTCTTTTCATTTTCTTGGAAGTCCCCCACTTTACAGCTGTCCCATCTGTTGCATCGCCCGCCAAACCACTAGGCAGTTACTTGCACGGATGCACGAACAGGAGTGCGCTGCATAGCCGTGGCTGCACATCTGTCAGCATTACAGCAAATAGCAGAGACTCGAAAAATATCTTAGCAATTACCGCAGTTAAACCACAGAGGATGAGAAAGATAGGGGCCCAAGGTCATATCAAAAGGGTCTTCTGTCAACGGTTCACATCATTAGTTCCTGGGTTATTAATGACTTTTGCTGAGCCAGGCACGACCTGGGTGTCCAGCTGAGCTAAGAGGCATTGCCTTGGACTTAGATTCTAGGCTGCAGAGTGGAAGGGGTGAGCAGACCCAGCCTTCTCGTTTCATGGGAACAAGAAAATGGTGCATGTTTCTAAAAGGCAGCCAATTATATCAGCTTTAGTTAAGGTAGTAGTTACTGTTTGTTTTGTCTTGGAGGAGGACAGTAGGTATGTAGATGCACGAAATATTGGCACAATAGGGTTTGTCCTCCCACATTCTCTTCTTTTAAAATATAATTCTTAAGTAGCACAGGAGAGAACATGCTGAGAAATGTGGATTTATTTGATGTTTCCCTGATTTTCAGAACTTCATTCTTTAAGCAGTAAAGTATTCAAATTTAGTATTTATTAGCCACCTACTGTGTGCCATAGTCCTTGCGCTTGCAGAGCTCACAGTCCATCCCAGAAGACAGATGTTAAACAGGTACTTTTAAGTCTAATCAGTCATGAAAAGAAACTCATAAGGTTCTGAGTGGATCTTCATGAGCTCGTGGGCCAGAGAAGGTCTCCCCGGGGAAGCGACACCTAGACTCAGGCTTCACAGATGAGGGAGAATAAAGCCAAGAGAAGCAGGGAGAGTCCCGGACGGAGGAAACAGCATGTTGACAAGCCAGGACTGTAGTGCGTGGCCAGCCCCAAGAGGTGAGGCTGGAGAGAAGGGGCCAGCACCTCAAACCATGTTAAGAATTATGAATTTTATCCTAAGGGCAACCAGTGTGCTGTGAAAGGTTTTAAGAGTGAAAGTGACATAGTCAGATTTATCTTTTTAAAAGAGTGCTCTGACTTCAGTGTGAAGAAACCGGAGACCGTGAGACAAGGTGGGTTGGCAGGCCGTTGTGCTCTTCCAGGTGAGAGGCTGGAGGTGATGTTTTCGTTCAGGGCAAAGAAAATGGGGGCCTGGGCTTGAATGGTTGCAGTGGGGCTGGAGAGACTTGCATAAAGAAGATCTATTTTCCTTTGTAAAAACAGTGTTTCTTCTCATTACTTAAATAGTTTCCTTATAGAAAGTCTTGAAAAAAAAAAAATAAGCACAAAAAAGAAGGTAAGTCACCCAATCCAGAGTAGCATTATTTATTTGGTGTAAACCCTTCCATTCTCTCTTTTATGTGTTTATAATACATATTCATTTTTAAAAACAAAATTTGTGTATTATGTATATATTGTTATATAACCTGTACTTTTAATAATAGCTTTTCTAGCCTCCAATGTAAGTTCTTTGGCCTGCGTTGAAAATGGAAATGGCTTGGTGTCAATTTGTACATTGTCCCAGAAAGAATCCCCTATCTCTACATACATAACCTAAGATCGGTTTTCAGAGCTGTCTGTCATTCATGGTGCTGAATCTTGTTAATTTCTGGCCGGAAAGAATGTCTACCCAATATGTTGTCATGAACACCCTAAGGGGAAGGGTCCTAGGAGATGCTCTGCAGAAGCTCCAGGCACCAGAGCTGTGCTGTTGCAGGGCAGGCAACTTAGAGTCTTCTTGATGGTGTTGCTGGGGCTGGCAGGATGTTTAAGGAGCCCAACTTCATGTCTGAATGGTCAAAGGAAAAGATCATCATAGAATGAGAATGAAGTCCCAATAGCTTCCTGCAGAGTGCACTGAAGGGGCATGCTCCCTCAGGACCTGCCGAAGGGGAAATTCAGAGATGGAATACCAAAGATAATATAATGTTATACATCAGTTTATCTCAATTATTAGAAAATGAAATATTGAGGGTGTCATTTTGAAACAATGTTGATGACCCTTCTTGACAGATCCTAAAATAAAGCAATACCCTTCAAGATTAAAACTGTTCCTCAGCCCTCTGCGGATTCTCTCTCTCATTTTGACAGCATTTACTTGTGCTTTGCAAAATCTGTGGAAGGGATTCTGGCATCCTGGGTTAGCAGCACACACCAGTGGGCTAGGAAGCTTTCTAAGGTAGCGCCAGAAGATTTAAGGAGTAACATCTCTTGGCTCTAGAGAAACTTCTCACAGAATTTTTTCTTTCCTTCCACCAGAGATTAGCGGGGAAAGTCTCCTGGGCTTGAGCTCCATCCACTTAGATTTGCACCCTTGCTGTTCTTCCGTATGGCCGCCAATAGGCACTGCATAAGGCTGGGAGGGATAGATCCTAGTGGCTCAAAGCCCTCCCAGCCTTCCGTGTGCGTGGATTTGGGACTGCTCCATCAGAAGCATTCCTCAGCGGTGGCGGAGGGATGACCCTTGTGCCCTGGGTCAGCCCAGGTCAGATGAGACAGCAGGTTTTCCCCTAGGAGCTGGGTCAGCCTCTTCAGTCAGTTAATTAACTGTGTTACTGTGTGCCAAAGTACTGGACCGCAGGTTGCAGAAGAGGAGGTTTAAGGAGCTGTGGCACCATCAGGCCATCACTTGGGCATTGGACGAGATTCACATCTTTTTCTCTCTGAGAGGAGGTTTGCTTCTTTGCTTGGGGAGCAGCTGTCTTCTTGGAGAGACCAGCTCTTGGAAAATCCCTGAAACATTTGCCTTCAAAGACGGTCATGCAGAGGCTCGAAAGAGATGTTTCCCGAAGGCTTTTCTGTTACTGGACCAGCTTATGGCTGGAGGACCTTCAGGCTCTTTCTGGGGGGTGTGCATATTCAGGTGTATCGCAGACAGTGACAAAGCCAAGCACTGAACTTCCTAGGAAGAGCTCAGGGGTACCGCTCTGTGACCACAAGTGAGAAGTTTTTTGATGTTTATCATCTTGGTAACTCATTCTCATCCTGCACAGAGAAGAGATTCAGGTCTGTTCTGAATCTAGAGTCCTCCATCTTTACCAGAAATAGTGCTATGAAAGGTTTGCTGTAGCAGGATTTGCAGCTCACCAGGGCCACCAGCCCGACCCTTCTCTGTGCTCAGTTTCCTTAGCAGCTGGAGAATAGTTTCGGTTTTTCACTCAGCAACCACTTAGGATACTACCGTGTTAGGTGCCGAGTGTGCCGAAATAAATAGGTTGAAATCACCACCCTCAAGGAGGTTATAGCATGAATGAATCTTTTTTGCCTGACTTGGTCATCTGATGTCAGAGAATAACCCTGATGGTAAATTCTCTCACCTCTGCTGTCTAATAGTGGTGCAGTCTGTTTGGCTTCAAAACATGTTTCTATAATGAAAAGTTAGCTCATACGCAGTTGGATAAAGATATTAATCTCAGTCCATATGCTTTTTACCCTGTGTAAGAGGAGCCAAAATAGCAGTAGAATCATGACCCTCAGCAGGAAAGAAAAATGCCCTCAGCTCAACTTGCAGCCACAGGAGCTCTTTCTGCTCTGTTTTAAAAAAAATTAAAAACGAGTGCCGGTGCTCAGGGCTCCATTCCTGGAGATTTGCACCCCTAGCCTTGAGGGCTCCCAGCTGTGGCAGGTTACTTCCCCCGGTCTTGTCTGTCACTGGGAAGCCAGCATTTCCACCCAGTTGTTTTGCATGCTTTTACTATTTCCTGCAGCAACCTCTTGTAGCCAAGGCTGCTGGTTTGCTTTTGGGGCACTAGCTCACACACTCTGATCAGCATAGGTTTTGAGTGGTCTTGAGTGGTGTCTCCCTTCTATATTTTCCATGTGCCCTGGTGCTGACGCCGGAGGCCCGAGCTGCTTAAACGTCTGTGAACCGAGGCGATGTCAGCGCTGAGCCTCCCTTCCCCTCCTTTCAGCCTTGCCCCAGCCACCTGTGAACCTTCGAGAGCCTGCTAGCAGCTGCCGGCCCCCGTAAGAAGCCCCGCTTGCAGGCTCTGAGACGTGCTTCTCACAATGCAGGCCTGGCCTCCGCTGGAGGGGGACTGGTGGGAGCCTGTGCGTTTCTCAGAGAAATGTATGCCTCGTTTACCATTTCCTGAATTGGTCCTGGGGCCCAGGCCCCTAAATCCTTCATATCGTGTGGGATGGGGACCAAAGGTCTGTGGTGAAATCCCCTTTTGTTTGGCCTGATTCTGCGGAGACCTTAAATGAGTCGCAACCCTCTTTGAGTGGCAGTGGGGAGATAAGTCCCCTTTCAGAGACCCTCAGGCCAGCCGCACAGTGGGGCCTGCCAAGGTCAGCAGGAAGGGCCCAGGCTGGAGGAACAAAGAATGCGGCATACTCAGCCAGGAGGGCTTGCTTAGGAAAGGTTCCCAAGATAAATGCGTGACCCGATTCTGGAAGTCTTGCCTTGTTCGGGAGTGGAGGGGTTCCTGCTGCGGCCCACATCGCTGGCTCCACCATCGCGTCCCTCCAGTCTCCACGCTGTAGTGGCAGGCCGTTTGAAAATCACAACGGCGGCTTTGAAGAGCAAATCTATTAAGCTTCTACATTTAAATGTCTATGGTTAAAAGCATAGTTGGGTTTATTTGCAGCACATGCGTAAACAGTGCAATCATGGCAATCCATGGGGGGCCTTACTGTCCTCAATTTCCTCTAGCAATTATAAGGGAAGGAAACCTGCTCAGTGTTCCTGTGCGGCCCAGAGGGCGGAGTCTGTGGGCGGGGCAGGTGGCTCAGCGTGCCTGCTGTGCGCACCCATCTCCCTAGAGGCCGGGAAGGTGCGCTCCTGTCGGGAATTCAGCCAAAGTTCCCATCTGTTCTTTCTCTGGGCTCCTGTTTTCACAGTTATGTCACTCTTAGGCTGCGGAAAGGAGTTAGAAAAATCAGTAGAACAGAAGATATGGGCAAGAAAATACAGTCACATTGGAAGACCCAATGGATCCATTGTACTAGCACGAACTTTCCTTGCAGGAGAATTATAGAACGCTTTATCTTCCTTTTCTAAGAGGAAAGACACTGATAGCCAATCGTGTGGATTGAAACGTCTTGATATTTCATACGTCCTTCTATTTCAACTTCTCTGCATCGTCACCCTCGTCCGAGCCTCTAAGCTCTGCTCAAGCTGCTGCCCAGCGGCCCACACTGACGCCCTGGCCCCTCCGTCTCCCTGCCCCTACGGTCTGCGTGCTGCACTGCGGCGCCATCCAAAAATCACAGGTCTTGCCGTGGGACTTCCTCTGAAATCCCCTCCTGGGGCTCAGCATTGCCCCAGACACGTTCTTTGCCCTCCCCTCCTGTGGCCTACCCCCCGAGATCACCAATCCTTTGGGTGGCCTCCACCCACCATACCGCCTCATCTCCCTTACTGCCTGGGTTTGTCAGGTTTCTCCAGAGACAGACCAATGGATGTGTATGTGTGTATATATAAAGAGATTATTTTAAGGAGCTGGCCTATGGATCCTGGAGGCCAGCAAGTCCCACATCTGCTGGGTGGGCCAGCAAGCTGGAGAGCTGCGAGAACTGGCGCTTCAGCTGCGGTCTGAAGGCCGTGTGCTGGAGAACTCTCTCTTGCCTGGGGGAGGCTGGTCTTTCTGTTCTATTCAGACCTCCAGCTGACTAGACGAGGCCCACTCCCCTGTGGAGGACAATCTGCTTTGCTCAAAGTCCACTGCTTAAAATGTTAATCTCATCCAAAAACCACCTCCAGAAACATCCAGAATAATGGTTGACTAAATATTGTCATGGCCCAACAAAGTTGACACATAAAATTAATTATCACACTCCCCCTTTGCTTTTTGATGTCTGTCCTCACTGGACTTCTTCCAGCTTTTCTAATGTACGTGCTATACTAATTCTGGACTCTGCATCTTGGCACGTGCTGCTTAGTACAACTGTAGAGCTTTTTCATCTGGCCCATTCTCATGCACCCGTCATGTATCGGCTGAGATTCCGCTTCCTTAAAGGTAACTGCCCTGATCTCCTGGGTTAGGTTCTTTCCCTCAGATACGTATTGCTAGAGCACAGTAAACACTTCCCTTTAGTACCTTGAGGTTACTTGTTCAGTGCCCGTCTTCCCCACTAAGGGGAGCCCATGAGAGCAGGAAGCAGGTATCTGTTCTGCTGTTACATGCCTGGCATTTACTAGCTGTTCAAAAATCATCCAGTAAATGAATGAATGAATATATTAGAAGTTTACACTGTATTAAAAGCTTACAAGCTATGAGACTCTTAATACACATAGATACAACCCGGTGAAGTCAGTATTATCTTCACTCTTACAGACTGAGGCCCACAGAGGTTAGGGACTTGCCCAAGGTCATGTCACTAGTCATACAAAATCCGGGCTTCAAATAGTAATGAATATAACCGCTGGCATGTACGGTACATAATAAGGGTCAGGCACTGTTCTGTATGTTTGACTATATGTTTGACAACGTAGTGAGCCGGCAGCCCTCAGATGCCCCACACTGTTCCCTGCCTCTCGGGCTTCCTTCACTCTGGGGATCCACTTCTATGTGTCTCAGGAATCCAGAATCTGGAACCTGAGGGGACACTGGTTCCCTCTTCACCCCGTGGTCTTCTCTGGACCATCTTCAGGTTAGTTCTCTTTATCTTTGCCCCAGGAAGTAGGGACAAATTCGTAAATGTGCTGGCCAAGTGGATATCCAATTGGAGAACAGAACACTGCCCTCCCCTCCTGAAGGCACCCCTGTCTGTACAAGACCTTGCCGCCAGCCACTCTGAATGAGCATGTGTGGGGAAGTGCTTGTCTTTGTGGCCACTGTACTCTCCCCCAAAGCAGCCCCTTCTCCCTGTCTTCCATCAAGGTCGACCCCATGGGGATGTGTGGGGTAAGCCAGAGTCTCTGAGTTGCCCCTCAGTGGTCTGGGGAGGCAGGGGAGGGGGTCAGATACTACCTGGTGCCAATAAGTCTTAAGATTTGGTTTCTGAAATCAGGTGTATGCACGTATGTTTTGAGGCTAAGTGTTTTCCCAAGGTGATTTGAAAACACATCTGCACTCCCAGAATTGTTACTTAAATGGCTATTTCATTGTGTTAAATCACAAACTGGTGCCCTGAAAGAATTAATTCCCAGATGATGGGGCAGGTCTTGTTTTTTTTCCCCATACCAAGTCATAATATTAATAATGCAGCCCAAAGTGGCTATGCTGTAAAAGGTTTAATTTTCAGAGACAATTAGACAATTTTATGGCTGACTTGAAGCATTTGTCTCTAACCGCTGGGTTAATATCATGATGTCTCCCTAACATATTCTTGCTGACAGTCAAAGGAGAGATGGGTTGGGGGCAGTACGAAGCTTTCCAACTAATGTATGATCCTATCAGTTGTAAAGCCTGTAATTACTCTTGTTCTTGCCTTTGACAAAAAAAAAGTTGAAAACCTTTTTTTATGTTTTATGAAAAAGTGTCTTCTGAATTTGAAAGATAGTATAGGTTTACCCCCCAAAAAGCTTGTGTCTGCCCTCCAGAGTGGGGAGTGGTGTCTGCCCTCCAGAGTGGGGAGTGGGGAGGAATGAGAATTTCTGGTCTATTCTTGCTTCTAACCCATGCGTTTGTGGAGTACTTTTTAGTGAACGGGGCCATTGTTCAGAACAATGTCTTTAGATCCTATGTCTGCATTCTTGACTGGGTGTCTCACATCCACCTCATTTATTCATTCACTTCCTCAACAAGTATTTATAAGTGCTGCTGTGCCCAGAGGCTGCTGCAGGCTTGGGGACAAAGAGGTGAACATGGAAAAGGCTCCTGTTCTCTGGGTATCATAGGAGGGGGGTGACCGGAGGCAAACAATACTTAAGTGAATAAATTAATGAACAAGACCATTTCAAATGGTGTGAACTGCTGTGCAGAAAATAGAAATTGGTAATGTGATGAAATGTGTGGACTTGGAAGAGGGAGGCAGCTAGGCTACTCAGATCTGCCAAAAACATGACAGTCTTAGGGAGCTAATGCCTGGGGCAGGGTCCCCAATCCTGCTCCTCCTACCTGGCTTTACGAGTTGGTGCTGCACTCTTTGCAGGTAGAAACGGAAGCCTTTGCAAGAACCTTGCAAGAATTAGCAGGACTCCCTTTGGACTCCGCACTCAGCTAAGTGGAGCACGTAGCTTCTTTAGGGAAAAGAGAAGAAGATATTGAAAGTCTTAAACAAGAGTAAGGTTCCCCAATCGCTGCCTTAATCAGGTTCATTAAAACTGAATATTTAAAACTTCCTTATGATTAACTGTTTTAATGTAAGAGTAATATTTAAATTCCTCCATGATGTCTAAAGGCGTCTTGATTTAGGAGAGGTGTGCCTCCTAATGTAAACCTGTGGCTTTCGCTGTTTGTAAGTACTAAACCCTAATATCTGCAGCATAAATAGGGTAAAAGTTTTATGCATTAGCCTCTCTGGAGGAAAAAAAAAAACAGTTGGCTTCAGAAAACTATTATAGACTGTTGGCATGTTTCCCCAGCTGAGACAACAAGAGTTTAAAACACACATGCACACACATGCCCATGTGCAGGAAGACCTGGGCAGATAGGAGCTTGGGCTTTTGGTTTCAGTGATAAATGTGGAACTTGATGCATGTGTGGTCGTTTGGCTGAACTCCTCCCTCGTACCAGGCTGTGAAGTACCCGGGCCGCTTCTCCGTTCACCAGCGTGCTCTGCAGAGAAGCCTGGTGGCAGCGACCACTCATTTAAGGCCTTGGCCCACACACTATAATGGAGAGCAAATTTAAGTAAAAAATGCATTTGTTCTGAAAGGCAACGGCAGAACTCGGCCTCCACGTGGCTTAACATGGAAACTTGGTGCCTTCTTGAAGCTGGGGAGGCAGCTTCACCCAGGTTCAGAGCAGTTGCCCTGGAACTTGTCAGCCTGTGTTCACATCCTACCCCGGCCGCTTGGTTGCTGTGCAATCTTGATTAAGTGTCCTGACCTCTCTCTGGTTTATTTCCTCATCTGTGAAAGGTGGTTAATGGTAGGGCTAAAAACCCCTTGTGTCGTCATGAGGGTGGAGTGGAGACCTCACCACAACGCGCGGCCCAGGATCAAAAGCTCAGAAGTGGTTTGCTGTCTTATCATTCCCACCATCATCATTCCTGGGCTCCATCTGGTGTCCAGGGGGGGCTGTTTCTGCCCTTTTGTGTTTTCCCTTTCTTGGTAAAGCAGCATGAAACTACACCCCCATAGATGGAGGCGCTACTGGGGCAAAGTGTGTGCTGCTGTGACCCTGATACTTGAAGCAGGTCTGCTCAGCCTCAGGGCGGCAAAATGTGCCCTGGGTGACCCGCTGCTGCGAGTGCCCTTTCTGTGGCCCCGTCGTGCAGAAAAAGACACGTCTGGGAATTCTTTAAGGAATGTAGCTGATCCAGTAGGCGTTGTCAGCCTCACTCGAAAGTATGAAAAAAAAATATATATGTATAATTATATTGTATTATATTTATGAGTGTAAAAAATATATTTAAAAATATATGTTTAAAGACATCAGAACTGATTAAGCCAAATGAGGCTCTTATATCAGGTAGGAAAACCTTGAAAAGCAGGCCAGCAGGCCAGTGGGCCTTTGTTCTGCTCTAAGCCACACTGCAACCCTGGGCAGGACAGGTACCCTATTTTCCCTTCATTTACCCATCTCAGAGTCAGGACAATGGACACAAAGAGACATTTGTTCATTCAACAGTACTTGTGACGAACAAAAAAATGAGTTGGAAACAATTTAAATGATCATTAATAAGAGAATGCCTAAATCAACTGTCACAGTCCATAGAATACTGCATAAGTTTTTGGAAAAAGGCACATTGCAAATAATATGTGTAATATAATTATATTAAAACGCACGCACAGGGCCATTGAGAGAGTGTGTGTGTTTATGCTTCTGTGTGTGTGAGTCCCCATGGAAATACTCTGAAAGGAAGGACACCACGCTGGGAATGTGGTTTTCTATGGCAAGGGAGCTGAGTTGGAGAGGAGGCGGCGGTCAAGGGGAAATTTGCTTTGTCTATCATACTTGAATTTTACTTTACAATAAGAGTTTATGCATGTAATAGTTGTGCTATTAAATTTTAAATAATTTCTAAAGTAGGCATGAGGCTGGTTGTCTTAGTCTGGGCTGCTGTAAGAACAAATAACAAACATATTTCTCCTGGTTCTGGAGGCTGGAAGTCCTAGAGGAAGATGCTGGCTGATTCAGTTTTTAGTGAAGACTCTTCTAGACAGCCTCCGCCTTGCTGTATTTTCACACAGCAGAGAGACGGGGGCTGTGGGGGAGACCCCTAGGCTCTTCCTCTTCTTATAAGGGTGCTTGTCCCATCATGGGGGCTCCACCCCCAGCCTCACCTAACCCTAAGGACCTCCCAAAGGTCCCCGCCTCCTAGTCCCGTCATACTGGGGAGTAGGGCTTCAGTATATGAATTTGGGGAGACACACGCATTTAGTATATAGCATCAACCTGCAGGGTTTTGAAAAGCCCCATTCCAGAATGTAAGGCTACAGTCTTGTGAAGACATCACTTTACAATCTCACTCCAGGAACCCGGACGACCCCCCCACCCCCACCCCACACACACGGTTTTAGAGTTTGGACCCTGGTATTTTTCAGATATAATAGCCAATGATTCTTCTTTGACCAACATCCATGGTCAGTTCAGATTCTGTGTTTTTAGATGATTAAACAAAGTGAACAGTGTACTTGTGGTTGACCTTGGTCTGCAAAGGAGTTTGCTCAGAGGGGCTGACTAGACCACAGAAAGCTGGATATTGTTGTCAAACAACTTAAATCTGACTTAGTAAAAAGGGGTGTGACTAAGAAGGTAATATAAACACCCAGGCGATTGAGATATGATCTCTCACGATTTGTGAGAGCTGAATTTATTAGGCTTTAAGTCTTAAGTTGTGCTTTTAAGGGAGTAGATGTTGGGTGTGGGGATTGGAGTGAGGAAACCAAGTTCTTGGGAAGCGACAGGTGGGAGGAATGGGAGAGAGGCCGTGAGGAGGGAGTGGCAGGAGAGGCTGGTGGTGGTAATTGTTAGGTGAGCTAAATAGAGGTGAACTATACTCCAGCAGGCCAGGCTGAGGCTGGTTCTCAAAACGGCTTGAGTCGTGCACAGTTAGAACGTGGCTGAGATTCCTGGAATGGTGACTTTCAAAAAGGAAGGGGATGTACTTGAAGACAGTGTGTGTGTGTAAGCTGGGACAGACTATAGAGTCTTAAAAAGTATAGCCTAGATATTTATATCTGTAATACAAGCAAATTTTAAGAATCTCCGCAATGTCTTATAGACTGGTTGTAATACCCAGAAAACACCAAAAGGGACGTGCATTAAAAAAGATAGAGAATTACCCTAAAACAATCTTGAGTGGGTGTCTCAGAGCTGTTCCAGGTCTTCTGTGACTCCACCGTGGCACTAACCGTTTTCCATGGCCTGGCTAGTCTGTACATCTGTCCTACTGTTGTTTTTAAATGTCTGCAGATCAATAATAAAATATCAGTTATTCAGGCAGCTGCTGTCTCTTGATATTCTCTTGATCGTTAAACAGCATTTACTATAAAACATTTTAAATACATATAAAAATAGAAAGAACAGCACAATGGACCTTCTGAACTAATGCCATCAGCTTCATTGATTTTCAGAGTACAGGCCATCTCATTCTGTCCATACCTCTTTACCCCAATCCCAGGTTACTATATGCAGATCCCAGGTAGCATGTCATTTCCTTTGTGAATATTTCAGTCTGTGTACCTAAAAGTATTCTTCTAAAATATAAATATATGTGTGTAACCACCATATCTTTATCACCTATTCACAAATCAACAATCACTCCTTAATGTCACAAAATATTCTGAAATGATTCCCTTTTATCTGAATGTCACATAAACATTTAAGTTTCTTTTCATTGGGATCCAAACAAGGTCATACACAGATAGCAACAGACTGATAAGTCTCTGAAGCCTTTCTTACTTGGTAGTGTCTCCTCTTTTTTTTCCCCTGTAGTTAGTTGTTTTGGTTATTGTTGAAGATACCAGGTCATTTGTCTTATAGAGCAGTGGTTCTTGAAGTGTCGTCTGGGGCTTGTTTGTGACAAGTACAAAGTAACGTTCAGAAGCTATTATAGCAATTGGACATTGCTGTAACGCCCAGGCACGTGGGTATTCTCAGCAAATGTGCTTTGGACGTAAATTTTGTGTGAGGCTGTTCCAGTGGTGCAGCTGCGATGATAGAAAACCATTCTAGAGTAATACCAAGGTGAAGAAGTGTGTGTCAGAGTGCAAATGAGCACATGGCTTCCTGCATCAAGAACATTTTGCTGTGAAAAACTGCCAGCAGAAATAAATAATAGTCCTTGTGATACATGAAAAGGTATAAATTCACCTTAGGGCTGATCTGTTAAATTTGAGATTATTCTCTTTATTATGTGTAAGTGGAAACTGCTCATAAATAGTTGTGGCATACTGAAGTATAATGGTTATGGAGGGAAAAAATTCTGTCAAATGTAGGAACTCCTGGTGTTCCTCAAGGTAGGAAGCTAGCTTGGTTCCAACGTTTTAAATATATGAATGTATCCGATGTGTTCGGTGTATCAGTGATCTTAGTACTTTCACACAAAGAAGAAAACGTGTTTTTCAATGGCAAATAAGATCAAAAGGGGAGAATAATTTGGAAGAACAGAATTTAATTGATTGTTATGACATTGCATAATTTAAAAGTGAAGAATATCCATGTGTGGCATCGTACATACATAACAAGTGATTACCAAACACCTTTTGAATTTAATCAAGTGTCTTGCCAATGGGTTTCAGCCCTGGGAAAGTTCACTATGGATTCATTGTGACCAGAGAAGTGACAGTAGAAATTTGTTGGGGTGAAAGGGTTATACCCAACTTTATTTCCACAGTGGGAGATCACTAGAATCCCATCCACTCAGAGCGAGTCTGCATGCAGCAAGCCATTGTCTGCCTCTGGGCCTCTCTGCCCACACAGCCATCCCAGTCTCTGTCCTCGGCGCTGCCACCACTCCAGCCTCTGCTCTGCCTTGCAGCCGTGCCACCATGTCACCCAGAGCACTGGGCGGAGCTCTTTATATAGAGTAAATAGCAACAACGTATTGCCCACACATGTGTAGTGAGCTAGCCGACCAGGGCAGGTGAGAATCGTGGCCACAGGAACCTTCACTTTATCCACATCCAGCATATTGAATTTAATGGCTCACCAAAAAAAGATCCATGCATAGGAAATTCATGAATCTAGAGATCTATTTATTTCATTGAAAGATCATTTAAATTAAACTTTACCAGATAAATTATTAGCATTGGCTACTGTAGATTGAAGATGAAGTTTGAAAATGTAAATTCTATCATCTCATTTTGGATAAAAGTTGTAAAGTAAATATCTTGAGCTTGCTTAAATTGTTTTAAAATCTATTCTTCCATTCGTATGTAGAGAAAACAGAGAAACAGAGAAACTGTTTTCTCTACTATGATTGCTATTAAAATAAACATTGAAGCAGTTCCTATAAGTATCCCCAACAAGTAGTGTTGTCCTTAATCCAGTTAAGTTAGATTGGTTGACAGGCTTGAAGCTAGCTGATTTTTCACATTAAAAATGTAAATAGTGATATACATAGTGTTCATTCAAAGTGTGTATATAAGCATTTAATATGAAGAATTACTACTTCATAACTTTATTTAGCTAAGACTATAATATGATAAGAAGTTGTGAGTATAATAGCAATTTTCTATTGCCTATATGTACATTTTCAAAGAAAAATGTTTTTTTCTAATTTATTGGAATGTACTTTTGTGTCTTTTTAACCTATGGATAAAAACTTGGGGCTTGTATTTTGTATGTATTTTTTAATTTCCTTTTTCCTAGTAATGAGTTTTTATTTTATTTACAAATATAGATCTAGAAACTGAGACAGGTTAGAAATACAAAATCAAGTTAGACAGAAACACTCTCATGATTTCATTTAACATGTTCCTCCGTTCCTGTATTTCCTATAAATTAGTAGTTAGATCTCCGAGAAGCTGATGAGAGTCAGGCTCAGTTTTTAGGTGAGAGAGACAATCGGTGTTATATACTCGTGGCAGGAGGTGTACAGTATCTAGTTTCTGCTGTCTCTTTTTGTGATGTTATAACCTATTGGTGATCATTGCCAAGATCCATTAATCCCTTAGACAATGCACAGTTGTGATAACCTATCATTCCTCCTTCATTTATCCCTGTGGCTTCTGGACTCTGAGATACTTGCACAAAGAGAAACTTCACTCCATCAACCATCTGAGCACCCTGAGGCACAGGAGGCCTAGCATAGGACACAAAATCCTTTTGACATTATCCTGGTACCACTTTTTTAGCAATCTCTTGTCATAGAGAAATGACTTTCAGCAGCTATTTAATGAGCATCTACAGTGTGCAAAGCACTGTGAAGCCAAATAAAGGATAAATAAAGACTAGAATCTGTAGCCTTAGGAGTTTTTTTGTGTCATTGGTTAGCTCAACTTTGACACCTGAAATTACTTAAGATCATCAGTATAAGTAATTCAGTGCTAAGTCACTTCACTCCACAACCTACTCTCATGAAGGCAAAAATTAGCCCAAGGTATTTCTAATTATAGCCTTTTAATTTCTATTTCAGAAACTGGTGTCATTTTTTTCTTCCTATTTGCTTAACAAGTTTCTACGGTCATTAAAAAGAAGGTGCCTCTGTGTGGAGAGTGGGGATTTCATTTGCCCAAATGAGTAACTTTTAACTGCTCAATTTCAAATTGCCAAATACCTGTTTGTTCTTGGGGTTTTTATGGTATTTTACATTCAGCTTGCCTGATACCGGACAGACTTTAAGTCACTAAATATCATAGTAATGCAAGGAAAAGTAAGACATGACAAAAGGTTGTAGTATGAATGTTCTTTCACACCATCCTGTAAAGAAAAATATACTATTTTTTATTTTACTTATTTAGGTTGCCAACTATTATTCCAGGAACAATACAGTATGTTTTGCTTTAGAGACTAAGAACAATAACACCTATAAGGTTTTCTTTTCTATGGAGAGTCCTGACTCTCCCTCAGGGAACCACTGTGAGGGTTCTGCTAGTTTCTAAGTATATCTATGTGAAATACACACTTCGGGGCTGGGAAAATACCACAAAACACCAAGACACTTCTAGGGACCTACCAGACCCAATGTGAAACACATGGCCACAACTCCATTTGTCACCTGGACTCCATAAACCTCTATTAGAACTGCAGAACCACCATTTCAGGTCCCAGGGGATCAGAGTCATCTCAGACCCATACCCAACAAGAAAGATCTCACATTCTGCTTTCCCCAGAGCCGGTGATCCTAGCAAGTGGTTGCAAGTCCTTCTGTGGAAGGATCAGTAAAATCTTTCTCCTGGGACCTCGGCGGTGCTGTTGCAGGGTCCTTCCGCAAGGAGATCCGGCCTGTCCTCAGCCTCGGGCCTCTGCACCTGTGAATCACAGCAGCGGCCGTCAGCCTTCTGCTCTCCGGGTCATTCTCTCTTCATGCAAGTCAGTTGCCCACCCTGTTTGCCACTCTGGCCTTGCTGTCACTCAGGTGTTTGCAGCCACCTAGCCTCGGATGGTTAATTGTCACCACTTGGCCTCTGCTGTTTCGGAATCCTGTCATCCCCCGTTAGTTAAAAAGAGCCCCAAACTGTGGCACCATCTCCGACTGTTGCTCCAGCCCACAGGGAACACACCCCTAGCTTCTCCACGATGCTGGGCCCCCCACCAGTGCCTCGGGCCCTGTAGGGAAGGAAGTGACCACTTGGCCTTCCTGGGATTGTTAAATAGTGAGTTCTTCTGCTTTCTCAAGATAAATCTGGAGTGGCACACCCACCTTTGGGCCTTTTGATTCCTTCCTCAGTTTTCTGCCTAGACAGTTGCAGCATGTCCATCTACTTGAATGTGGGGCATTCTTGCATCCAGGCTTCAAGGAGCCATCCCAATATATGAGAAGCAGCTGCAGGTGTTGGTCAGGAGAGGAAGTCACAAGTTACAGTAGACTTTTTTTTTTATTAAGATATCATTGGTAGACTTCTGGGAAGATGGCGGCATGAGCAGGGCGGCAGAAATCTCCTCCCAAAACCATATATATTTGTGTGAAAATACAACAAATACAACTATTCCTAAAAAAGAGATGAGAAGATACAGAAACAACCAGGTTACAGCCACACCTGCGAGAACTCAGTGCCTCACAAAGCAGGTACGCAGATAAGCGGGAAGGACACCAGAACCCATGTCAAGGGCTGGAAAGCACCAAGGGGACCAGAAGGCACCCAGCGAGACTTCAAACCCCGGCAGTGCAATAGGCTAGGCTGAGGGTGACCCCGCACACAGGCAGCTCCAGGGATTATCCCAGAGACTGCCTCCCAGAAGGCGAGAAACCAGTTCAGGTCCCAGAGAAGGGCAAGGAGAACAACAAGCAGGAAGGGAATTTGTTCTCCCAGCTGACCCACGTGGCACCTACCACCGACCACTTCTATCACCATGAAAAGACAGAGGAATATGGTACAGACAAAGATTACTCAGACAATCCCAGAGAGAGGGCCTGATGGGACAGATTTATACAATCTTCCTGAAAAAGAATTCAGAATAAAAGTCATAACATGCCGATGGATCTACAGAGAAATATGCAAGAGCTAAGGGAGGAAGTGAGGAAAGACAATGCAAAAATCAGACAAGAGATCGACGGGTTTAAGAGCAGACTGGACAAGATGCAAGAGACTGTTAATGGAATAGAAATCAGAGAACAGGAATACAGAGAAGCTGAGGCAGAGAGAGATAAAAAGATCTCTAAGAATGAAAGAATATTAAGAGAACTCTGTGACCAATCCAAACAGAACAATATTCACATTATAGGAGTACCAGAGGAAGAAGAGAGAGAAAAAGGGATAGAAAGTGTCTTTGAAGAAATAATTGCTGAAAACTTTCCCACGCTGGGGAAGGAAATAGTCTCGTAGTCCACAGAAGCCCACAGATCTCCCAACACAAGGGACCCAAGGACGACAACACCAAGACACATAATAATTAAAATGGCAAAGATCAAAAATAAAGACAGAGTATTAAAGGCACCTAGAGAGATAAAAAAAGATCACCCACAAAGGAAAACCCATCAGACTTCTCAAGAGAAACCTTACAGGCCAGAAGAGAATGGCACGATATATTTAACGTAATGAAACAGAAAGGGCTTGACCCAAGAATACTGTATCCAGCACGACTATCATTTAAATTTGAGGGTGGGATTAAACAATTCCCAGGCAAGCGAAAGCTGAGGGAATTTGCCTCCCACAAACCACCTCTACAGGATATCTTTTTTTTTATATAATTTATTTTGGTATCATTAATCTACAATTACATGTGCAGTATTATGGTTATTAAACTACCCCCTTCATCAGGTCCCCCAGCCAACCCCATTACAGTCACTGTCTCAGCATAGTGAGACGCTATAGAATCACTACTTGTCTTCTCTGAGTTGTATAGCCCTCCCCATACCCCCCCAACATTACATCTGCTAATCGTAATGCCCCTTTTTCCCTCTTGTCCCTCCCTTCCCACCCATATTCCCCAGTCCCTTTCCCTTTGATAACCATTAGTCCGTTCTTGGGTTCTGCAAGTCTGCTGCTGTTTTGTTCCTTCAGTTTTTTTCTTTGTTCTTATACTCCACATATGAGTGAAATCATTTGATACTTGTCTTTTTCGGCTTGGCTTATTTCACTGAGCATAATACCCTCTAGCTCCATCCATGTTGTTGCAAATGGTAGGATTTGTTTTCTTCTTATGGCTGAATTATATTCCATTGTGTATATGTACCACATCTTCTTTATCCATTCATCTACTGATGGACACTTAGGTTCCTTCGGTCTACAGGACATCTTAAAGGAACTGCTCTAGATGGAAACACGCCTAAGGCTAAAAAGATGTCACCAGAGAAAATAAAATCATGACAAAGAAAGCAGACCATCCAAATACTAACTAAAGGCAAAAAGTAAAATCAACTATCTACAAAAACAGTCAAAGGAAATGTAAAAGACTACAGAATAAAACACCTAGTATATAAAGAATGGAGGAGGAAGAAGAAGAACAGAGAGAAAAAATAGAATCATCAGACTGTGTTTATAATAGCTTAACAAGAGAGTTAAGTTAGACGGTTACATAGTAAAGAAGCTAACCTTGAACCTTTGTTAACCACAAATCTAAAGCCAGCAATAGCAATAAGTACATATCTATCGATAATCACCCTAAATGTAAATGGACTAAATGCACCAATCAAAAGACACAGAGTTACTGAATGGATAAAAAGCAAGACCCATCTATATGCTGCTTACAAGAGACTCACCTCAAACCCAAAGATATACACAGACTAAAGGTGAAGGGATGGAAAAAGATATTTCATGCAAACAACAAGGAGAAAAAAGCAGGTGTTGCACTACTTGTATTGCACAAAATAGACTTCAAAACGAAGAAAGTAGCAAGAGATAAAGAAAGACATTACATAATGATAAAGGGGTCAGTCTAACAAGAGGATATAACCATTTTAAATATATATGCACCCAACACAGGAGCACAGTCATATTTGAAACAAATATTAACAGAATTAAAGGAGGAAATAGAAAGCAATGCATTCATTTTAGGTGACTTCAACACACCACTCACTCCAAAGGACAGATCAACCAGACAGAGAATAAGTAAAGACACAGAGGGACTGAAAAACACACTAGAACAGATGGACCTAACAGACATCTACAGAACTCTACACCCAAAAGCAGCAGGATACACATTCTTCTCAAGTGCACATGGAACATTTTCCAGAATGGACCACATACCAGGTCACAAAAAGAACCTCAGTAAATTAAAAAATATTTAAATTCTACCAACCAATTTCTCAGATCACAAAGGTATAAAACTAGAAATAAATTTTAGAAAGAAATCAAAAAGGCTCACAAATACATGGAGACTTAACAACATTCTCCTAATGAATCAATGGGTTAACGACCAAATCAAAACAGAAATCAAAGAATATATGGAGACTAATGACAACAACAACACAAAGCCACAACTTCTGTTGGACGCAGCAAAGGCAGTTCTAAGAGGAAAGTATTTCACAGTCCAGTCCTATTTAAAGAAGGAAGAGCATTCCCAAATGAATAGTCTAAAGACACAATTACTGAAATTGGAAAAAGAAGAACAAATGAGGCCCAAAGTCACGGGAGGAGGGAAATAATAGAGATAAGAGAAGAAATAAATAAAATTCAGAAGAATAAAACAATAGAAAAAAATCAATGAAACCAAGAACTGGTTCTTTGAAAAAAATAAACAAAATAGATAAACCCCTAGCCAGAGTTATTAAGAAAAAAAGAGAATCTACACACATAAACAGAATAAAAAATGAGAAAAGAAAAATCACAACAGACCCCACAGAAATACAAAGAATTATAAGAGAATACTATGAAAATCTATATGCTAACAAGCTGGAAAACCTAGAAGAAATGGACAACTACTTAGAAAAATACAACCTTCCAAGACTGACCAAGCAAGAAACAGAAAACCTAAACAGACCAATCACCAGCAATGAAATTGAATCGGTAATCAAAAAACTACCCAAGAACAAAACCCCCAGGCCAGATGGATTCACCTCTGAATTCTACCAGACATATAGAGAAGAAATAATACCCATTCTCCTTAAAGTTTTCCAAAAAATAGAAGAGGAGGGAATACTTCCAAACTCATTCTATGAAGCCAGCATCACTCTAATACCAAAACCGGGCAAAGACCTCACGAAAAAAAAAAAATTACAGACCAAAATCCCTGATGAACATAGATGCAAAAATCCTCAACAAATATTAGCAAACCAAATTCAAAAATACATCAAGAGGATCACACACCATGATCAAGTGGGATTCATCCCAGGGATGCAAGGATGGTACAACATTCGAAAATCCATCAACATCATCCACCACATCAACAAAAAGAAGAACAAAAACCACATGATCATTTCCATAGATGTTGAAAAAGCATTTGACAAAATTCAGCATCCATTCATGATTAAAACTCTCAACAAAATGGGTATAGATGGCAAGCACCTCAACATCATAAAGGCCATATATGAAAAACCCACAGCTAACATTATACTTAACAGCGAGAAGCTGAAAGCTTTTCATCTAAGATCGGGAACAAGACAGGGATGCCCACTCTCTCCACTGTCATTCAAC
Organism: Phataginus tricuspis; assembly: GCA_029783875.1. Taxonomy (NCBI): domain Eukaryota; kingdom Metazoa; phylum Chordata; class Mammalia; order Pholidota; family Manidae; genus Phataginus; species Phataginus tricuspis. The sequence goes on from JAQQAC010021848.1 coordinate 8,673,734, forward strand.
ATAGTACTGGAGGTCCTAGCCACGGCAATCAGACAAAACAAAGACATACAAGGCATCCAGATTGATAAATAAGAAGTCAAATTGTCACTATTTTCAGATGACATAATACTGTACATAAAAAACCCTAAAGACTCCACTCCAAAACTACTAGAACTAATATCTGAATTCAGCAAAGTTGCAGGATACAAAATTAACACACAGAAATCTGTTGCTTTCCTATACACTAATGATGAACTAACAGAAAGAGAAATCAGAAAAACAATTCCATTCACAATTGCATCTAAAAGAATAAAATACCTAGAAATAAACCTAACCAAGGAAGTGAAAGACCTGTACTCTGAAAACTACAAGACACTCCTAAGAGAAATTAAAGAGGACACTAACAAATGGAAATGCATCCCATGCTCTTGGCTAAGAGGGAGAAATATTGTCAAAATGGCTATACTACCTAAAGCAATCTACAGATTCAACGCAATCCCTATCAAACTACCAACAGCTTTCTTCAATGAAGTGGAACAAATAATTCTAAAATTCATATGGAACCACAAAAGACCCCGAATAGCCAAAGCAATCCTGAGAAGGAGGAATCAAACAGGGGGAATTACGCTCCCTGACTTGAAGCTCTACTACAAAGCCACAGTAATCAAGACAATTTGGTATTGGCACAAAAACAGACCCACAGACCAGTGGAACAGAATAGAAAATCCAAACATTAACCCAAACACCTACAGTCAATTAATACTTGATAAAGGAGCCTTGGATATACAATGGGGAGATGACAGCCTCTTCAGCAGCTGGTGTTGGAAAAACTGGACAGCTACATGTAAGAGAGTGAAACTGGACTACTGTCTAGCCCCATACACAAAGGTAAACTCAAGGTGGATCAAAGACCTGAATGTAAGTCATGAAACCATAAAACTCTTAGAAAAAAACATAGGCAAAAATCTCTTGGACATAAACATGAGCGACTTCTTCATGAACATATCTCCCCGGGCAAGGAAAACAAAAACAAAAATGAACAAGTGGGACTATATCAAGCTGAGAACCTTCTGTACAGCAAAGGACACCATCAGTAGAACAAAAAGACACCCTACAGTATGGGAGAATATATTCATAAATGACGTATCTGATCAGGGGTTGACGTCCAAAATATATAAAGAACTCACGCACCTTAACAAACAAAAAGCAAATAATCCTATTAAGAAAAGGGCAGAGGGCATGAATAGACACTTCTCTAAAGAAGAAATTCAAGTGGCCAACAGGCACATGAAAAGATGCTCCACATCGCTAAACATCAGAGAAATGCAGATTAAAACCACAATGAGATATCACCTTACACCAGTTCAGATGCCGCCATCCAAAAGACAAAGAACAACAAATATTGGCGAGGATGTGGAGAAAGGGGAACCCTCCTACACTGCTGGTGGAAATGTGAAATAATTCAACCATTGTGGAAAGCAGTATGGAGGTTCCTCAAAAAACTCAAAATAGAAATACCATTTGGCCTAGGAATTCCACTCCTAGGAATTTACCCTAAGAATGCAGCACTGCAATTTGAAAAAGACATATGCAACCCTATGTTTATCGCAGCACTATTTACAATAGCCTAGAAATGGAAACAGCCTACATGTCCATCAGTAGATGAATGGATAAAGAAGATGTGGTACATATACACAGTGGAATATTATTCAGCCATAAGAAGAAAACAAATCCTACCGTTTGCAACAACATGGATGGAGCAAGAGAGTATTATGCTCAGTGAAATAAGCCAAGCTGAAAAAGACAAGTACCAAATGATTTCACTCATATGAGGAGCATAAGAGCAAAGAAAAAAACAGCAGCAGACTCACAGAACCCAAGAATGGACCTAAGAGTTACCAAAGGGAAAGGACTGGGGAAGATGGGTGGGAAGGAAGGAATAAGTGGGAAATAGAGGCATTACGATTAGCAGACGTAATGTTCGGGGGGCACAGGGAGGGCTGTACAACTCAGAGAAGACAAGTAGTGAATCTATAGCATCTCACTACGCTGATGGATAGTGACTGTAATGGGGTGAGTGGGGGGGACCTGATGAAGTGGGGAGTTTAGTAACTATAATGTTGTACATGTAACTGTAGATTAATGATACCAAAAAAAAAAGATATCATTGATATACAATCTTATGAAGGTTTCACATGAGCAGCATTGTGGTTATTACATTCACCCATATTATCAAGTCCCCCCCCACACCCCACTGCAGTCACTGTCCATCAGTGTAGTAAGATGCCAGAGAGTCACTACTTGTCTTCTCTGTGCTATACTGCCTTCCCCGTGACCCCCTACATTTTGTGTGCCAATCATAATGCCCCTCAATCCCCTTCTCCCTCCCTCCCCACCCGCTTCCCTTTGGTAATCATTTACACGTGCCCCTTCTTGGAGTCTGTGAGTCTCCAGTTACTTTGTTCCCTGAGTTTTGCTTTGTCATTATACTCCGCTAATGAGGGAAATCATTTGGCACTTGTCTTTCTCCACCTGGCTTATTTCACTGAGCATAATACCCTCCAGATCCATCCATGTTGTAGCAAATGGTAGGATTTGTTTCTTTCTTAAGACTGAATAGTATTCCATTGTGTATATGTACCACATCTTCTTTATCCATTCACCTACTTATGGACACTTAGGTTGCTTCCATATCTTGGCTATTATAAATAGTGCTGCGATAAACATAGGCGTGCATATGTCTTTTTGAATCTAGGATCTTGTTTTCTTCAGGTAAATTATTGGGAGTGGAATTCCTGGATCAATTGACACTAGAATGCTTTTGTGTTGATAAATTCTCATCACTCTAGCTTGACACTAACGCATGGGCTTTCCCTTGCTGTCTTGCCAATGGGTTTCAGCCCCAGGCAAGTTCACTATGGGTTCAGTGTGACCAATGAAATGATAGTAGAGCGTTCCTCAGGTGAAAGGGTTATACCCAACATTATTTCCACAGTGGCAGGTCAACCACTAAAATCTCATCCAGAGAAGGAGTCTGCATGCAGCAAGTCAGTCTCTGCCTCTGGGCCTCTCTATCCGCACAGCTCTCCTCTGGGCCTCTCTATCCGCACAGCTCTCCTCTGGGCCTCTCTACCCGCACAACTGTCCCAGTCTCTGTCCCTGGCGCTGCCACCACTCCAGTCTCTGCTCTGCTCTCCTGCAACCTTGCAGCCATACCAGTGTGTCCCGCAGAGCACTGGGCAGAGCTCTTTCTATAGAGTCAGTAGCAATGTATTGCCCACACGTGTGTAGTGAGCTAGCCAACTAGGGCCAGGTGAGAATCCTGGCCACAGGAACTTTTATTTTATCCACACTTGCCCATGTGTCCCCAGTTCCGTCAGTCCATAACAGTGGAACCTGAAAGTCCTTCAGAATGATTTATTTCCTCCAAGAACAGGTACTGTGTTTCCCTGCAGGCTGTGTTGAGACCCAGCCCTAATTATCAGCTGGAGTGGAAGGATTCTGAGAAAGGAAAGCATGACCTTGTGAAGTGGTAGCCTTAGGTGAGGGCTCTGCAGATATCCAACAGTACAACAAGCCAGTGCTCTTCCAAAACATCTTTTTTTTTAAAAGCTAAAAGCAATGTGATGGTTTTTAAAATCTTGAAGAAAGCAATTGTGGGGAAGTTGGGGTTCCTAAGGCCAGGATCCTCACTGAACTTCAACCACCTGATGCTGTAACTGGCCTGTTGCTAAGCTACCGCTTCCACACCTTTAGGCAATAAGCTATTATTGCACTGTGTAGAGAGCTCGGCCCAGTGCTCTGGGCAGAGGCAGAGATGCTAGTGCTGGACCTACCGCCGGGAGAACAAGCCGGGTAATAAACCCTTTCACCACAAAGAACGTTTTGCTGTCAATTTCTCTGGTCACATTGAATCCATAACCAACTTGCCTGGGGCTGAAACCCATCGGCAAGACAGCAATTTTGAACTAGAGTCAAATACGGCGGTCTAATTACATAATAGCAATAATAATAGCGGTTATTATAAGCTAGCATCTATATATATTCTAGGTACATTATCTTATTTCTATAAGCTATTATATTATATTATACTATTTAATTTTTATAACCATTCTGTCAATAGGTAATATGCCCAGTTTAGAAAAGAAGTGGCTGATAAGAGTAGTTAAGGAGCTTCAGCATGTAAAATAACCAGCAGGAATGGATCCTAAATTGATCCGACTCTCAAATGTTAACCAACTGATTTTTAGCAGCTATACTGATACCCCAGCAAAGCCGTGAAAACATAAGGGAAGAAATGTATATACCAGTCAGAATTTTTCATACATATGTAGATAATTTCTGAAAAAAGGAACAGTATAACAAGCCAGTGCCATTCCAAAACATCTTTTTTAAAGCAATGTGATGGTTTTTAAAATTGCATCAAACCACATTTAGGAAAAATGAAAAGGTTTGGGAAAAGGAAACAGAGAAGGAAACCCTCATCACAGAGGATCTTCTCGCCGTGATTGGCATTCATGGCATCGAGCGGCCCGCAGGACCACAAAGAGGAACATCCCTGCGGTCCGTCTATCTTCAGTCCTTGGTGATTATAAGATAAATTTTTAACTGCTGTCCCTGAAATACGACTTTTAAGGAAACTTCTGATTTATGGGGTACTGTTGGCATTGCTAAGAGTTGATAACCAGGAAGATCCTATTACAAGTTGTTATTTTGGGGGGTCATATACAGTATGTTCCAGCCATGGGTTGAGGCAGGTGTGGGCGCAGTGGCTGATCTGGATAGAGCTGGATCTTGGAGATGGGAAGCTGCCGTTGTCACACCTTTCTGCTGTCACCTCCAGTAGGAGGCAACAGGCTGAGCCGTTTCAGAGGTATGGGGATGGCACCTGCCTGTTCTTTGGCCGGCAGCCCTGGTGTCAGTGTGCCTGCCCATACTTGAGGATGAAGGGGTAGGATGGGAAGCCATCAACTGTGCTGTTTTGTTTCTAGACGTCTGGGGGTATTGGACGGGTGGCATCCTGCCCAGCTGACTCTCCGCCAGGAAGGGCTTCCCAGCAGCTGCCCGACGACCCTTGCTTTGGTCTCTGCAGACACCCCTTGCCATCCCTGCTTCTCTGCTGGCTGATATTTCTTCTTTTGTGGCAGGCTTTTTTCCCTTTTGACAAGCAGCAGGCCTCGCCTGTTTAATTTCTTACACAATATGTAGAAAGTGAAATCCTGCAGTGGGTCTGATAGAACTCAGTGATGAGTATGTCCCAGGCATGTCGAAAGGTACATTTGCTAAGAGCCAGTTTCTATTGTTTCTGTCACTTTAACATCAACAGTCATTTATTGGGCACTTTCTGTGTGTTATCACTGTGCCAAACACTTTATTACATTGTTTGAAATAATTCTTTTATTCTCTCCATTTTACAGAGGAGGAAACTGAGGCTCTGAGGCTTAAGTGACTCGCCCACAACATAATGCATGCAAAAGAGTGCATTCAAGTCCATGTTGGTCTGATTTCAATGCCCTGGCTCTTAACTTGACTTTGTTTTTTAATTTAGATATATTTCACATTCCATAAAGTACACTCTTTTAAAGTATATAGTCAGTGAGTTTTCCTGTACTGACAAAGGTGTGCAGCCATTACCACTAATTCCAGAACATTTCATCACCCCAAAAAGAAATCCCATATCCATTAGAAGCCATTCCCCATTCCCTTTCACCCCTTCTCCTGCCTACCTGTTTTCTGTCTCTGGATTTGCTGATTCTGGATTTTGCATAAGCTCGAGCATACAATATGTGAACTTGCATGTCTGACTTCATCTACTTAGCTTAAAGTTTTCAATGTCCATCCATATTATATATCAGTAGTTCACCCCATTTTATGGTTAAATAATATTCCATTGGATGAATATACTACATTTTGCTTATCCATTCACTAATTGATGGACATGTGAGTTGTTTCTACTTTTTGATTAAGAATGATGCTGCTGTCAACATTTGTATACAAGTTTTTGTATGGTCATATGTATTCAGTTCTTTGGGCTTGTGTGTATACCTAGCAGTGGGATTGCTAACTCATCCGGTACCTTTGTGACTTAACCGGACTTTTACATGAAAACTCTTGAGTCTTCTTCTTGAAGAATGAAAATAAGGTGGCTTCTGAGGCAATGCTTTAGAAGACTATCATAGCACGGAGAGACAGGCTCCCTCGGGGAACTTTTCCTTTGGAGTTTTGTTATTATTTTGGTAAATTGTCCAGTGGCCAGCAGAGCGTTGTAAAGGAGTGTGATACTGAGTCTGTGCGGATGGGAGAGCCCATGATGTACATAATACTAGTTATGTCTTCGTCTTCCATAATTGGAATACAGCAAACTTCCTTTTAAGTCCAATTTGATAAAGACAAGGCATGAACTAAATGAAATGCTCTTGGTGTCCTCTCCTTTCCATCAGTTGGGCATCTGATGTGGGCCCCAGGGGTGGAGTGATTTCCTTCTGTGGTGGAGGGGGCAAGCCTGCTGCGAACCGAGGGCGGGGGACTGCGTTGCCCAGCCTCCATCTCCTCTGTCTGTAATGTTTCCATCCATAATATTCCTGCAGTGATTGCTCTTTTGCTCTAACAGGCTTACTAAAGATAACAAACAAGCTAGCATTAAAGGTTTATTTTTCTTCTGTATCTTTGAAATGCAGTGCCCAGCCCTCCTGTACCTGGGACTCACATACCTTACGTGAGTCCCATAGACCAAGAGGATGCACTTGAAGGTAAGAAACATGTGTGGATACATCTGCTAAAGTCGAGCATATAAACAATTCCACGCCTATGTGGACGTATTTATGTGTTTATTCACCAAAAAAAGTGCGTGTTAGAATGTTTGTAGGAGCATTGCTTTCAATACACAAAATAAAAATTACTCAAAAGGGTATCCATTCAATAGAAGAATGGATACACAGATGTGGACTGTTCACGCAGGGGACACTGTACAGCAGTTAGGATGAAAGCAGCGTGAATGCTTATAAGCAACGGCGTGGGAGAACCTCACAAATAAAATAGGCGAAAAGAGCCAGGCAGAAAAGAATATATCCTATTTGATTCTATTCATATAAAGTTGAAAATAGGCAAGACTAATCGGCGATGTTAAAAATCGGGCATTGGTCCCTCTTGGAGTGGAGGTAGTGATTGGAAGAGGCACGAAGGGGGCTTCTGGGATCCTGGCAATCGATTATCTTGATTAAGGTGATAGTTACACAGGTCTGTTTCTGTTTTTGAAAGTTCAACATATAATTTGTACACTTTTCTGTATATTACAAATTTTAAAAAGAATGAATATGTACACACCCACATAATACATACATACACATAATTGTTTTCAGGTTTTCCCCACCTCTAATTTTAATTCTAAAGGAAAATGTTATTAAGCATGATACAGACTATGGAAACATAATAAATACATCCTGCAAGAAGAAATCCTGCGCTAATTCAACAGAGATCTGATGCGCAGAGACTGGGCTGGGTGGAACACTTCCAGTTTGGGAAGGGTTGGGGGCTGGAGGGACCGAGCTTGAGCCCCCCCC
>JAQQAC010021848.1:8681281-8829266 GCA_029783875.1 Phataginus tricuspis
CCCCCCCCAGTTTGGGAAGGGTTGGGGGCTGGAGGGACCGAGCTTGAGCCCCCCCTTATCAGGAGCTGCGCCCTCAGCTGCTGCTCACTGGCCTTCCCCTTCCTCCTTTATTCCTCCTCCCCACCCCCACCCCTGCCCCCGACTTTCTCCTCCTTTTCTTTACCCTCTTCCCACCATGCTCTTGTTTGGACATTGGGTAGATACCAGTAGTTATGGAAGAGGCGATCTGCCTGACGCTGAAGAAGGCACGGTAGTTTTCTTGCCCAGGCCTTTGGGAGAACACCCCCAGGAGGAGCATGTCAGCGCAGGCCTCTGTGGTCTGTGGATTCTTCCCAGGGACTGGCTCCCAAGGAAGAACCGAGCCCAAGAGTGGAAGCCCACCTGCCACTGCAAATTTCAACTTGCCCTTTGCTTGAGAGAGAGCCCGGCTTCCGCTCCGAAGGGAGGCACAGGCTTCACCCAGGACGCTTACCCAGAAAGGTCCCGTGCTTGGTAATTTCTCGGGTTGACCCCGTCTCCAGCACACTGCTGAAGCTCAACTAATTAAAGAATTTTTATTGTGGAAATAACTTGAGTATGATAATGGGAAGATCCTCAGAGACATATGTATTTTAAGATTCCTTAAAACTCTCGGGGATGAGTATCTCTGGGGCTAATTCTGGGCGTATAATAAGCAATTCAAGGTCAGTATCATTTCTGTTCCTGCTGCCTTCACTGTAGGAACCTCTTCTTGTAAAGATGTGGCAGAATTTTAATTTTATATAATGTAGAATAACTATTATTGGAAATTTGGTTATGTGATATTTGTTATGTGATAGAATTATTAGCAAAAGAGTTTGGGGGAACCATGTTTGTTCATGGAGAATCCATGACGGAAAGTTAGATATGAGCAATAACCAGTTTGAGGAAGCCTCAGCTCAGGGGTGGGGAGAGGCCGAATGCGAGGGAAGCCGACGTCAGGCAGGGCAGTCCTGTGAAGCCCTCCACCTGGGAGACTCTCACTTTCCTGGGGATCAGAGTCCCCAGGTCGTAGACCATCCTCCCAAGCCCCGGACTGCGTGCATGTCCGACTGTGGGTGTGCGATGGTGTGAATACGGGGGAGAAGCGGAGAGCCTCCCTGACAGCTGGCACCACCTGAAGTCCTCATTCCCCTGCTCCGCAGGGACATTTGATCCCAGCAAAGCTCTGTGCTGAAGCCAGTTGCTGTGTCATGCTGTGTACTGAGTAAGGCCAAGGGACCAAACTCTCCCTGGGGCGGCCCCTGGGAATTGTACAGAAGAGATGGAGGAACCGTTGAATGTTGGAAAGGATTTGGAAATCTAGCTGGAAAATTCAGCCTCCCATTGACTTTATACACAGACAGCCGCACGCCTCCTATGTCCTGAGTGCTTACGTTGTGCTAAACGCTTGTCACCCACTCCCACAGTGACATCAGTAGCTATCATTATTGTCCCGGTTTTACAGAGGAAGAGATTAAGGCCCCAGCAAGTTATATAACCCTCCCAAGGTCATGAAGCACACTCTGTGGGGGGGGGGGGGTTTAAATAGACCTTCTCCGTTGCCTCACTCCTGCCTCAGCCAACCTGAAGGGAGCTGAGGTGGGGGATCCGTGTGTATGGCCTTCTGCAAACAGTGATGGGGGCTCTTGGCGTAGTGCTGGCTTCTCCAGATCAGCACGTGTCTCCTCTTGCAGGTGGTAGACAGCATTGCCATCAGACCCTGGTCAACCCAGACATGCTCGCTGAGAGTTGCAGCTTTTAAAAAGAGTTACTGCAGAAAGTCATGTGGGTTAGGGCAAGTGGGGTTGGGAAGAAGGGGTGGTGTGCTTCAGAGTTTGTAGAATTTTTAGTATCAGATGAATAGTATTTTAATACTTCATTGGCAAAGCAATTAGATGAAATGGAACCAATGATATGAAAACTGGGCCCAGGAGCCTTAAAAACAGCAGCCATTTCTGGGGGATCACATAGCAGACATTGATAAGTAGAAGCAGTCTGTGTATAGCGGGGGAGGTTTGGGTGGTCTGCCTGAAGGGTCGTGGGCTTGCTGACTTGCAGGCCTCCTCCAGCCCTGAGAGAGGGCCTCTCCTCTGAGGCATGAAGTGGAAGAAGTAATGCTAGCAAACAAATTACAGTGGCAAATCACAGTTGATGTTTGCTTCTGGTAGACACTCGTGGATCTGGTAGACCATATTTGAGATTGTGTTTGCAGAGTTATATTCATTTAGTTCCTGGCTAAAAGATCAGTTTTATGATTTTTTGTGTGTGCTGTGGTGCAAAACTGGAAACAGGCCGATGTGGCTGGCTTTCAGGTCCGCGGCGTTTCCTGTGGGCAACCTGAGATGCCTGTCAGCTAGAGAGACCCTGGTAAGGGCGACTCTCCATCCCCAGTGGTGTGAGCCACCTCTCCTGCTGGCATCCCACCATCGTCAGGTGCCTCCTTGCTGCACTGTCTCCTTCCTGAAGGAATGAGGGAAGGACATTTTATAGGAATATAGGAATAAGACCACTCTTAGCCCCTGGAACCTGACTGTCCCTCAGACAGCAGTGAGGGACCCCAGGGTTACAACAGGATCACAGGTGTTGAAGTGACAGAGTGGAGTCCTGGCTCCTAACTTTGAGGGGGTGTGTGTGGCTTTAAAAAGGAAGCAGAGCCTGTGATTGTAAGTGAGCCAGACAGGTCATTGATAAAGAGTTATTGAGCGTCCATTATGTGTAAGGCATTTGCATGAGTTTGCTGTGGTTACTGTAATTACCACCAACTAGATAGCTTAAAACAACAGAAATATATGGTGTCGTGTTCTGGAGGCAAGAAGTGTGAAATCAAGGTGTCAGCTGGGTTGTAGGTTCCAGGAGGTGACCCTGTGCCTCTTCCATCCCTGCCGGCTCCCGGTGTTCTTTAGCACGTGGCCACATCCTTCCGGTCACTGCTTCTAGGGTCACATGACCTCCTCTGCTTCTGTCTTAAAACTGTCTGCTTCTCTTAAGAGGATGCATGTGATTGCAGTTAGGACCAACCCAGAGAATCCAGGATAAGCATCTCCTCTCAAGATCCTTGACATAATCACATCTTTTGTCATGTAAGTTAGTAATCAGGTTCTGGGGATCAGAGCATGGACCTATCTTTTTGAGGGTCACATTTAACTTGCTACAGCATTCAATGGAAAAATAAGATCAGGCGCTTGCTTTTAGGAGTCTGTGAGGCAATCGGTAAGCCTAGATATGTTTGTTTATTCAGCAAGCGTTTTATTGTTCATATGCCATGTGCCAGGCTGTAGGTTTGCAGTGGGTTTGCAGAGAGGAATGAGACACAGGCCCTGTACTGGAGAAGCTCGGTCAGAGAGGAAAGACACCGTAAACAAGGTAACCCCAATGAATTTCCATCTCACGTGATCTAGTGTTTGTATGGAGATATGCAAGGAAGCAAACTCATAGACCAAAAGTAATTTTAAAATGAAGAATAGTCTTTTTCTTTTTGCTCTTAAAAAGTTAAAGGAAACCCAACTCATAAACTCCCAGTAACAACTTTCATATCCCCTTTTCTCCCCCTCCCTCTCCCCCATTCCACAGAAGCCTGCTGTTTATCACCACCCACCAGAATCTCTGGCTCCATCCTCCATCCTGCATGGCCCTTCTCTCTCTCTCCCAGCTCTGTCATGTTTAAATTAGCTTAACCTCCCTTGACAAGTCAACCTCCTCCTTCCCCATCTCTCCTGCTTGTCCTCTAATTCTGCACTTAAAGCCCAGGAACGTCTCTGGCTAGGACAGGAGATGGGGTGAATGGAGAGGCTTTTTAATCAGAAAGTTGGAAGAGAAAGCAAGATACTGACGTCACACAATTGCAGCCCAGCCTGGTAGGTACTACAGTGGGATAAAAACAAACAAACATTGTTTTTTATCAGCTTCATTCAATCTTTGCAACAGCCCAACAGGTAAAACCTGTTATTCTTCCTATTTTACACATGAGGAAATGAGCTTAGATTCATTAAACAAATGGCCGCACCGGGATTTGGGCTTTGGGAGCCTGGGGGGGTGGAGCAGCACTGGGGGGTCCTTCTAAGAGAAGGACGCCTTGGGTCAGGTTTGAAGGATAAGAAAGAGTTTGGAAAAAATATGAACATATTCTCAGCAAAACTGACAGGGCAGTGCTGTCAAGGTGTTCTGAGTACCCTCGTGGCAATCCGGGGCGCAGGATGAGGGGGTGGGTGGGGGGTCAGAGGAGGACTTGTTGGAGATACAGGTTGAGACCAGACCTTCTGTGGATTTCTGTATCACTGGACTTTGTTCTGAGGGAATGTGAGTCCGTGAGGATTATAAGCAGAGGGGAAACACTCGCCACATTTGTGTCGTGAAAAGAGCATTTTGACAGTGATCGCATTAGTTGGGGGTAGGGAGTGGGCGGGACCTGAGTCAGGGAGACCACCATGCAGAATGGTACCCACATGTCAAGTTCAATCCTATGATCAGCAGTCCTCCCGGCCCCCAAATGGTCTGTTCATATAAAACGCCCTTCGACAAGGGGCCCAGAGGGAGAAAGGTCCATAGGCAGAGGCACAGTGATTGGCACCAAGGGCCCAGGCAGCCCCTCCTGCCCGACCACTGCTTGGCAGGTTGGCACCGTTGCTGATGGCTCCTTCTTCACGCAGCTCGCCTGTCTATCCTCCGTCTTCACCATCTTAAAAGCTGGAGGAGAAGGCTTAGTTTCTTACAACTCCTTTTCCTCTAACACTGATACAAGAGAAGGGTGGAACTTACCTCTCATTGGCTCGATGGTCTCTCAGGCCGAGACAGGGAATTTAACCCCTGTTGGCTCAGTGTCTTTCCTGAGAGTCAAGTTTAATAAATCCCAACAACTGTCTGACCATGTTTGGTTGACTTCCATACATAGCTATCTTTTATTGAAGATGTGTTTAGAGCCAGAGTACACTCACTATCAGAATCCTGAACATCATTCTGCCTTTGGCTTCTACTTTTCCCCTGGTAAAAACTCATCTGCAGAAGCAGATTCCATTATCCAAGCTGAAAACTGCTTCACCTCTCTCATCCCAATTTCTAAGTTTAGATTCTCACAAACAGGATTTCAAGAAACATCTTCAGCTACCCATTGGAGACCACTGTGATGGTTCAGTAAGAAATGATGGCATCCTGAATCAAGGCGATGGCAGTGCAGCTAGAGAAGATAGAACTGAGGAAGGAACAGTAAAGCAGTAAAAATACAACCATGCTTATATTTACCGAGCACTTTATATGTGCCAGGCATTATATGGTGTATTATCTCATTCAGTCTTTGCAACACCCCAGTGAAATAGAGGTTGTTACTCTTTTCCACATGAAAAAACAGGCTTAGAGTCATTAAGAAATTTGTGCAAAGTAAGTATCAGAGCTGGAATTTGAGCCCAGGTAATCTGATTTCAAAGCTCTCATTTTTCTTTTTCTTTTTAATTAAAGTATCATTGATATACAATCTTTTGAAGGTTTCACGTGAGCAACACTGTGGTTTCCACATTCACCCATATTATCAGGTTCTCACCCCCCCACCACCATTGCAGTCACTGTTTATCAGTGTAGTAAGATGCTATAGAGCCATTAGTTATCTTCTCCATGCTGTACTGCCTTTCCTGTGACCTACCTATATATTGTGATTGCAAATTATAGTGCCCCTTACTCCCCTTCTCCCTCTCCACACGCCCTCCCCAACCCCTCCCCTTTGGTAACCACTAGTCCCTTCTTGGAGTCTGTGAGTCTGTTGCTATTTTGTTCCTTCCGTTTGACTTTGCTTTTATACCTCACAAATGAGTGAAGTCATTTGGTACTCGTCTTTCTCCCCCTCTCTCCACATGCTTGATAGAGCAAAGCATGGTGGTCCAGTGCATGATCAGCTATGGTTAGGAGATAATAACTGTCCTCTCTTCTGGTCTTTATTAGGAATCACTGCCTTTTCAGCAACTGTTAATATAATCGTTATGGAACCATCCTTGCATTCCTGGATCAAATACAAATAAAACTCTACTTGTATTATTCCTCTGATGAGTGCTGTATTCCTTTTTTCTAAATCAAATATACATCATAGTGGTTCAACAGTCCCCCTTCTCCCCTCTCCTTCCTCTCCCTTGGTAACCACTAGTCACTTCTGAGTGCATATGAGTTTAATGCTATTTGTTCCTTCTCTTTTGCTTTGTTTTTATATTCCACAAATCAGTGAAATCATGTGGCATTTGTCTTTCTCTGCGTGACTTATTTCACTGAGCATAATATCCTCCAGCTCCACCCATGTTGTTCCAAATGGCAGGATTTGTTTCCTTCTTATGGCTGAATAGTATTCCATTGTGTATATGTACCACATCTTCTTTATCCATTCATCTACTCATGGACACTTAGGTTGCTTCCATATCTTGACTATTGTAAATAGTGCATCAGAGCTCTCATTTTTAATTTGTGTTCTTTGCTATCTCAAATCAGGAGGATTTGGCAATTTATTGAATCAGGGGGAGGGGAAGGAGAATAAGAAGAATGGGGGGAGTGTTCCAGATGAGGGAGATGGGCAGATACATGAAAGATGAAGCCCCTCATCAAGACAGGGACTTAGGAAAAGGAATGGATTTGGAAAGGATGATAACTTGGATGTGAACATGTTGATGGGGATGTCCAAGTAAGATGTCTGCTTAATGGTTAGTTGTTTAAAATATAGAGCTTCAGAAAGTGATTGAGGATAAAGAAGCATATATGGGGACTTCTGTGTCTAGACAGCAGGGGAGCATGTGGGCAGCAGGGAGAGGTGGGGTTACTGAGATCTTCTGGAGAAGAAATTGAGCAGAGAAGACAACTGAGGAGAGACTCTCAGGGATATGCACCACTTGAGGGACTAGTGATAGAAGAGCCCTTGAATGAGAGAAAAAATGGTTCAAGGGCTGGTAGGAGAATGAGGAGAGTGGGTCGCAGAAACTGGAGGAGGAGGAGGAAGTGAGATGAAGGAATGGTAGCAGTGCCTAAGGCACCAGGGAAATCATCCAAGGTAAGAACTGGAAGTTACCATTGCGCCTGGCAAATCAGGTCAATATAAAACCGGTGGTGGGAGTACTAAATATTACAGCCACTCGGGAAGACAGTACAGAGATTCTTGCCAAGTTGAACATTGTCCTAGCATGTGACTCAGCAGTTGTACTCCTTGGTGTTTACGAAGATGAAATGAAAACTTATGTTCACACAAAAACTGGCACAAGAATGTTTATAGCAGCTTGATTCATAATTGCCAAAACTTGGAAGTAACCAAGATGTCCTTAAATAGGTGAATGGATAAACAAACTGTGGTACATATGTATAATGGAATATTATTAAGCAGTAAAAAGAAATGAATGGTCAAGGCATGGAAAGACATGGAGGAGCCTTAAGTGCATATTGCTAAGTGGAAAAAAAAACAGCCGAAAAGGCTACATACTGTGTGATTCCAAATAAATGACATTCTAGAAAAGGCAAAACTATAGATATAGTAAAAAGTTGAGTGATTTCAAGGGGTTGAGGTGAGGGAGGAATGACTGGGTTGAGCATTAGGCCAGTGAAACTCTTCTCTAGGATACTGTAACGGTGGACACACACCATTATACATTTGTCCAAAGTCCTATAACTATACGGCACAAAGAATGAAACCCTGGGTGTTCATTAATAATAATGCATCAATATGGACTCATCTTTGTAACAAATGACCACCAGTGTGCACAGTGTTTATAATAGGGGAAACTGGTGGGCGTGGTGGGCAATGGGTGACGGCTCTGAAAACTCTGTCTTCTGCTCAGTTTTTCTGCAAAGCTAAAACTGTTCTAAAAAAAAATCTGTTAATCAAAAGAAAAAGAGAAAAGGAAGGAAAAAAAAGAAATAGATAAAGGAAGAAAGAAAAAGAAAGCCACGTATATACAATCCTGAAAGTGTAGCATGAGCACGTAATTATGATGAGTCTCATTCTGTGTGCTTGAACCAAGTGGAGCAAAAATCTTAGTCTCTTTTCTGCTTACCAACTTCTAGGGCTCAACGTCACAAATGCAAGGTGCAACCTGATCTCGGTGGCATGATAGGAAATTTTCTCACAGTTCAACTTCCTACGAGGGCGCCGCCCATGTGTTCCGTGCTCCAGCTGCAACACTCTGCACTCCTCTTCCCTCCTCCTGACACCCACTTCCCCACCACTCTGCCTTCTTGCTCTGACTTTCTCGTCCCCCCACTGCTCTGCCTAACAAAATCCTGCACACTGTCTGCCACCCAACCCGGATGTTCCCTTCCCTGGGAGAACTTTGCTGACTCCTTGCACCCAGCACACCAAGAAAGGTCTCCCAGGGTCCCTCATTCTTTGTGCCCATCTCTTCAATAAATGCCTAATACACCAGAGTCAGCGGTCACATCAACAACAGTTTAGGGGGGAAATTGGAGTCAGGAAGAAACCAGGTCAACGCAGCTGGAAGCAGTGGGTGGCAGTGAGACACAGATGCGTGGGCTGTGGCCATCTCTCTGGGGATTGGTTTCCTGCAGTTTGCTCTTGCTTGTTTTGGTTTGTTTTTAGCATTTGTGGTTTTACCCAACAGATGTGAAGTGAGAGCTTTTGGGGGGGGGGCGCTCTTTGTTGTCTCTTCTTATGAGGACACTAATCTTTTTCAAATCAGAGCCGCACCGTATGACCTCATTTTACCTTAATTACCTCCTAAAGACCCTTTTTCCAGACACAGTCATGCTGAAGGTCAGGGCCTCAACATACAAATTTGTGGGGAACACAGTTCAGTCCGTGCAGGAGCTTCTAGGAAACTGAAGGAGCACGGATGAGGGTGCGATCATCTCGTCAAGGGAGGGGGGCGGCAGAAGGCTCAGGAGTGACCCTGGTCCGGGTGTGGAGCATGTGGGGTTGTGCTGTGTGGCGTGAGCGCCCGGCCTTAACTTGGAGGCTCTGGTGGCCTGGCAGGCTGGGCACTCAGCAAGTACTGGTTCCGTGTGAAAGGGGAAGACTCTGCACCACAAGCCTTCCATCAGTCACCTCTTTATTCAGCGATAGGTCCTTATGTCTCCGATAATTACTTTTACATTTGTCATCAGCTTTTCTTGATGGTAGGCTATGTCAGAGGTTTTCAGATGTCCCCCAACCTACAGCGCAACAGCCTCTTTATGGCTCCTGCAAACGTGATTATTTCGAAGACTCAGTAACTGTCAGATGCAGAAGAGGATACCATACTTGAAACGGCTTAAGAAATAAGCACACATAGCCCTCTGGTGAGGGCCGTGGTGGGTGTGTACAGTGAGTCATGTACTTGCTCAAAGGTGTGTCTCTGCCTCTGTCGCCAGGCCCTGTCCTTTGCAGGTAGACCCCACGGACACCAGGCTGTGAGCAGTCAGGTCCTGCTGTGCTCACTGATAGGGTGTGCTGGGGGTCCCTGCCTGTGGGTACAGATTCTCAGAAGAAGGAAACGTCGCAGAAGCTTTGAGAAAATTAACCACACCTTGCTGGTACTTGTGTAGTATTCAGTTAACATTTCTTATCTGACATCTGGCTTTCTAAGGGCCCTGCTTGTGGCTTATCAGGGCCAAATGATGAGTTTCTTCAAAGTAGGGAGTGAGTCACGTTTATTTTTGTTCTCGCCTCACTTGCCTCTAGAGGTGATTGCAGTGTCCCACATGTGATCACTTTGGGATAAACTAGAACAAGTATTGTGTATTAAAAATAAGCTGATTGACAAGACAAGTAGTGATTCTATAGCATCTCACTACGCTGATGGACAGTGACTGTAATGGGGTTGGTGGGGGGGACCTGATGAAGGGAGTAGTTTAACCACCGTAATATTGCACATGTAATTGTAGATTAATGATACCAAAATAAATCATTAAAAAAAATTAAACCATAAAAAATAAACTGATTATTCTACTGGCACTGGGTCCCTGCAGTGGAATTCAGTCTCTCTGCAATGCCCTGGCTAGTCTCCTGTCCTTGGTGTAAGCCAGCAGTGGCCAAAGCAGAATCCCAGCTGATAGAGAAGTGAAGTCTGCTGTCTCCTGGTAGTGATGCAAGAGGAGATGAG
Organism: Phataginus tricuspis; assembly: GCA_029783875.1. Taxonomy (NCBI): domain Eukaryota; kingdom Metazoa; phylum Chordata; class Mammalia; order Pholidota; family Manidae; genus Phataginus; species Phataginus tricuspis. The sequence continues at coordinate 8,691,331 of JAQQAC010021848.1, forward strand.
TGTGTGCAGGAAGGGTCCGGATCTGGAATGAACTGCCTGTGATAACAGTTAGGGCGATGCTGGCGAACAGCAGAGACCCAGGCACTCCACCCTCCCTGGCAGAGAGTTCCAGCACTTAATTGTTGCCCTGTTAGGAGCTCCTGCTGCGAGGGAAAAGGGGACAAGGGTTTGGGCAGGGAGGGTGCTGAGTGGGTTTGCATCAAATAGTTTTTTCCCATCTCTAGGACCAACAATTCTGGCTTTAGAAATGAGGAAAACATAGTGGTACTGACTCAAATGAAAATGAAAACCCTCTTCCTTTCTGATGACTCTAGTTGAGAAGTTGGTTTTCTGCTGCTTCAACAGGTGATCTGAAGCACGGACCTGCGATGTTTAGGACCACTGGCAGCACTTGAAACAGCTTTGCTCGCTGTTTTCTCCTTCCCCTTTCCCCGCAGAGGCCTACAGAGGATTTGTGAGATGATAAGGCCTTACAAACGTGGGCAGCTGCTCTGCCAGCCCCTGGCTCCCGCCGCTGCAGTCACTGTGCTGGAACTCTGCCGGGGAGGGTGGAGTGTCTGGGTCTCGGCTGTTCCCACAACCCGAGCATCTCCCTAATGTTATCACAGGCAGTTCATTACAGATTCGGACCCTTCCTGCACCCTCCCCCTCTTACAACACACACATTCATCTCTTCTTGCGTCACTGCCAGAAGAAAACAAAGTTCATTTCTCTGTCGCCTGAGTATCAGTCAAACGCCTTCTGCCCATCTGAATCATTCCCTGACTCTCCCATCAGGGCGGTGGTACAGGTCCTCTGCCGGCAGGAGGGAGCAGCTCGATAAAACGGTTCTTCTGAAGACCCAGACTTTCAGAAGCTGTCTGAGTGGACTAGAAGCCACGAAACACTGTGAGCTGAGTGGATGTCTTAACAAGCTTTTAGACGTGACTTGGCCAGCGCTGGCAGAGGAAGCTCGAGGGACGCGGCATCAAGCATCGACACGTAAAGCCCTGCAGACCCACAGGGCAGGGCAGTCTAGGGAGCTAATGCCCTCTCCGGGGAGGAACTGACTGCGGGCGTCCAGCCACAGAGCTCCATGTAGAGCGGGGAGAACCGACCCCCGGGTGTGAGTACAGGCTCTCTTCACCGCGGGGCTCAGAGAACGAGCAGCAGAGCGAGTTACTGTAATTGGTTGCGCCCCCTAACCAGCAGTTCTTGGGCACCTGTGGACCGTCTCTGGGTGGGTTGTGAATGACACCTGCCTGGGACTTTTGTTTGCAGGTCTCTTTTCGCTTCTTTTGGCTGTCAGGAGACCGAATATATAGGGATATTAGGATCAGGAGCCTTTGTTGTAAATCCTCATAAGAACAGCAAAAGCAAACCTTATGGGCCTTTTGCTATAAAAAGAAAACGGATCTCATTGCATCACAAACCCAGCAGCGGTGTGACTCCCTGGCATTTGTGATGAGAGACAAAAGCATTGGCAAATTGGAGAACAATGAAAATGGGGCAGTGGGCTGGGAGGAGGGGGAGAAACCTTTCTTAGGAAGTGGAATATCTTCCTGGAGTCAGGGTGCTTATTGTGTATTGATGCTCGTGCATTTATTTCATTTCTGCTTAAAGAACTGGCAGTATGTCTGCATTTAACATTTTTCTCCAGAACGCTGAGGAAGTGAGCATCGTGATAAAGAGATATGGTGATAGGCTTGGGGCAGAAGAAATTCCTCGGCGCCAGCAATGGGAAACGTCTTGAATAATAGCTGATGTGCTTGGAAGAGGAGGCTCAGATTTAATGAGGGAATGGGGCTGCCGCAGCCTTGGCGCCAACAGGTTGACAGTGAAGTTGAACTGGTTGATTGCAGACTGGTCACCACCCCTCCTTCCTCTCCCCTCTGCACTCATTGTTGGGGGTCCTCCATCCCTCCTTAGCTCTCTACCTAAGCCCACCTCTGCCTGGCCTGATTTCGCAGTTCAGAGGTATCAGATGAGAAGCCAGGTACCCCCTCATTCCGAAAGGATGGGGATCCCTCTTCTAGATGGGGGGTAAGGACACCAGGGATGTAGCGCAGTGACCATGAGAGAGGCGGAGAGGAGGCTGGGCTGCCCTGCACCCCCACCCAAACCGGAGGTGCACAAAGGAAGCAGAAAAGGAGTCTGTCGTTGTGATCTCTTCCCACCCGCTCTGTGTGTAGATGTACCCATGCCTGACGCTGGGGGTCCTAGCGGAGAAGCTTTCACTGGATTTAAGTGGAGAATCATCTTGAGATACCCAGTAACACAGGGATGGCGCTCACAGCAGTCTAGAAACTGGAAGCCGGAGACTGTTCCTGCTGCAGGCAGTTCCCTGTGCGAGTGGCCAGGGAACCTCCTCCATCCCAGGAGGCTGCCTACGTCTCGGCCGTGGTGGAGGGGGCGGGTGGGTGCGAAGTGGCGAGCCTTTCATTCTTAAGTAGCTGTAACTGGAAATAAATTTAGAAAGAAGACATTTTTGCTTGGTCAACATTTTCTCACAACTGTACATTTTTTCTATCTTAAAAAAAAGAGGAATAGTGATCTGTGCTGGACTCGCAGGGGGCTGCTTACCAGACGTCACTATGCAAACAAGGCTGTCTCCGTAGCTTGCAACCATGGCAATAAATGCACCTAGCTTTGTCTCCGGTCTGAGAGGCTGAATTGCGTGGGCCGGGCGGGAGGCAGGGGAGTGGCTGTCAGCGTTCTACAGGCCTGGTGACCCAAGCCTCTGTTGCCGGGGAAACCGGACAGCTCTGCCAGTCAGGAGCTCCTGACCTCAGCTCATGGCTGCACGGAGGCTGCAGCGAGATCTCTCTTCCTAGGAGCTAAGCTATGGAGTAAAATGAGTGAAAGTTTAGTCCTGATAATAATATTTGTACGAACTGGGCCATTGTACTTGAGATGGACAGATGCCACTGTAGGGTCGGTGTGGTTTAGGTTGAGTGCGCAGAGGTAACAGGAGGAAAATGAAGGACAATGTGGTTGTGGGTGGGAGAGAAGTTAGGAAGCCCTGGCCAGTTTTCTGCATTGTCTGCTGTTTGGGCCTGGAGCGTTTTTACCATATGGGGCAAACAGAGCAGAAGCTCGGTGGAATTGGTTTGAAGGTACCTCAAATTACCCGAATAAAGAGAGACGAGGTATCCTGTGTTAAAAACAAACCACTTCCACCAAAGAATGGAACAGTGGGAAAGGATGCCCAAACTACCAAGGCTTCCCATGTGAACTTGGGAATTTCCAAAGGTGTTTCCAGCCCCATTTCCCTCCGGGTTTAGTTTCAACTTTATTCTTTCACTGGCTCATTCATTCAGCAAAGATTTGGGGTGCATGGAAGGATTTCTGACCGGCTAGCAGAGGGTCTGCTTCTTTGGAGCGCGTCCTCTCCAGGTTTGCCGGGCTTCTCGTTGGCCGGGTGATCAGAGCAGGATGGGTCTGGGAGGGTTCCTTTTCTCTTTTTCCTTGTCCACATTTTGGGCAGCAAAATGATGCATATTGGTGAGAAAATTTGATAGCTCACAATCTGGGGGACAGGGGATAAGAATGCTCTTTCAGAAATTATAATAATCCTATTTGGCCAGTTCTTTGACCTTGAAACATGCCCTCTTTAATCCTCACCACAGTCCTTTTTTTTTTTGTCCTTGTTATACATGAGCATGGAACCCCAGCCTGCCAGATGAGTTGGTGAAATAGCCCACCTGGAAAGTCATGGGGAACAAGAGTTAGAGCGGGGACAGCCCACGACTTTTCCAGCCATATCAAGACCAATTCCTAATCATCAGAGATTGAACAGAGCCTTCGGTTTGCTAGCCTTGGGTTCCCATAGAAGCAAGTGTAAAAGATGTCTGTATCTTCTGGGCCCTCAGAATTAGAATGTGTGGTAGGTCTGGGATGAAGAAGGGTGTCTGGTTGGCACATCATTTTATTTCTATTTGCATATATATTGGTATTTTTAGTAAGTACATTTTAAATCACAAAGAAGCCCGCACTTGCCTGCTGTCATGGAGTAGTGGATCCCTAAGCATTCCTTCTTCCACCCAAAGATCCCTTCACCTTTGATGTCATTATCCAGGGCTTTGGTTTGTGCTGGTGGTGGCCCCCGGGTGCTGGAGGGTCAGATGTCATTCTGCTAACTGGTGGAAAGAAGAGCTTAAGTTTACTAGGAGTTGCTGTGCTCCAGAGTCGGGCTTAGCTGTGGGTGGCTTCCGTAGGCCTTTTATTCCCTCTTGTTAAGCAGCAAAGCAGCTCAACTCCCTGTGCAGCTGGCAGCGCCACTGCCAGTATTCCCAGCACCTGTGTTGTTCCCAAGGTGGGTCGTTCCAGCGGTAACTGAAACTGGAGGACAGCCCAGGCCTGTGCCCAGCTCTCCATCTGTTCCAGAACTCAGGAAACTGCGCTGTTTACAGGGAGGAAAGGATGAAGGAAGAGGACTCTAGTAAATGCTGGAGAAAACCCAAAGTATTTAGCCCACGCTTGAGGGTCTCTGGGGATGTGGTCCATGGGCACCTCACCTGCCAGGGAAATCGTGGAGGACCCACACACCACCATCCAGAGGCCCTTTGTGACCATACACAGTACAGGTACCTGCAAAGGCAGGCCTGGAAACCTGGGACGTTTAGGGGATTATATCAGAGCTCTGCTACCTGGGTCAGGAAATTCAGAGCTGACCTCGCAGCTCTGGCCATAGTCTTCTGGGTGGGAGAGGAAAGGGGGAGGTTGGCACATCCCGCTGCCTTCCACTTGGGGAGTTCAGGGCTTCGCTGTGTGAGTACCCTTCCCTCTCGCCCTGTGTCTCCGGCCTCCCTCCCCTGCAGTGAGCAGTCAGGAGACCATCCTAAAATCCGAGAGCAGAGATGTGGCCTGTCCTGTGTGCGGAGTGGCTCTGATGGCAGCTTTGTTTTGTCACTCCTAGGTCCCGGAGATGGCATAGCAATGCAGGCCCCGTCCAGTGACCGGAAGCACCTTTCCCCGCGGGGGCCGGCCTGGGCCAGTGGCACCGTGTTGAGCTGAAGGAACTCGCCTACTGCTTTCCCGAAAACCTCTTTCTCTCCTAATTCATGAGCCAGCAGGATGCGGTCGCTGCGCTTTCAGAACGCCTCCTCATAGCTGCGTACAAGGGCCAAGCAGAGAATGTGGTTCAGCTCATCAACAAGGGCGCCAAGGTAGCGGTTACCAAGGTAACAAGAGAAAAAAACACTTTAGCCATTCCTGGGGAAAAGCTTATCTCTTACCCACTGTCCGCAGAACTGGTGTGTTTGGTTTATAGCTTTCAAAGAACTGGCTTTTTTTTCCCACTGATGTAGGTTTGGACAGAAGGAGGGAGGATTTAAAATGTTCTCATTGCTACCTTTCAAATGGGGGTAACTTGTAGTTAGCATTTGACAGTCTTTAAAATCACAGTCGGCTTTTCTTACCTACTTCTTTAGCCAGATGGACAGAGATCTCTTTGGAGAAGTTGGTGCCCAGGACCTTACTGGGTAGAGTGTGGGGGGGGATAATCATACTGGACAGGCCTCCTGGGGAGGTGGGCCAGCTGTGCACGGGGCAGCCTATCATTGCTCCCATCAGTACGCTGACGGGCTTGGCCCAGCCGACCACCACCGCCTCTTTGGGCTTTGATTCGGTGTGAGTTAATGAAAATGTGTGGGAAGCTTTGGAGGGCATTGCTTACCCTCATCACAGATAAGCCGTGGTGGATGAGAGACCATCCTAGCCCAGGGGCAGTTCTGCAGCAAAGCCGAGGAAAGACAGGCTCTGCACAGTTAGGGGATACATAAATGAAAGCAGACTGATGGCAGACACACACTGAGCCTTTAGTATTGCTCTGTGCACTTTGCGGTCCTCTAGAAGAGGTTCAGTTTTCATCCCCACTTTAGAGATGAGGAAACTGAGGCACAGAGAGGATTTTTTTATAAGTAACTTGCCCAGGATCCTTTAGCTGCTGAGTGGCAGAACTGCACTAGTACTCACAGGGTCTTGGCTCCAAAGCCCACCCTCCGGGCCATCCTAGAGAGATCTACGGAGGGAGACCAAGCTTAATTTTCAAATAGTAAAAACTAACAACTTCTGGCCTCATGGCAAAGATTGGCCCCCTCACATTTTCAGTTACTCATGTGCCTACCGTATATTTCATGCTTCTGATAAGTGCTTTTCCGAACCCCTCAGCAGTTAAGTCAGTTCTGACTCTGTCTCCCTGGATGCAGTATCAGATGTCACAGGCTAGGGCTCAGCGTCACAGGAATGCCCTCTCCCACCCCCTTCCGATGCCAGCTGCAAGTAAGTCCAGGCTCTCACCTGTGCTTCTGACTGACCAGCTAGAAATCGAAGGTGCCAGCGACTCCCTCCTTGGGTTTGATTGATTTTCTAGAACAGAACACATTGTGCTCTCTGGGTTACTGGTTTATTATAGAATGATATAGCTCAGGCATAGCCAGATGCAAGAGGTGCCTAGAGCCAGGTCTGGGGAACAGGGCACAGAGTTTCCACACTGAGTGCACCACACTCCCAGCACCGCACTCAGAATTCCCTGAACTCCCTTGGCTTTTTATGGCACCTCAGTACGTGGACATGATTGGTTAAATCATTGACCAGTGGTGATCAATTCAACCCCCAGCCCCTCTCCCTTCCCTGGAGGCCAGGGGCTTGGGACTGAAAGTTCAACCTTCTAATCAGGTTTGTTCCCCTGGCCCCCATCCCCCATCTTGGAGTTTTCTAAAAGTTGCCTCATTAATATAAACTCAGGGGTGGGTGAAAGGGTCCTGTTATGAATGACACATGCAGCTGTTTTCAGGAGCTGATGACAAAAGGCCAACATGTCCTAACAGAAGATGCTCTGTTGCTCTTCTCTTTCAGGGTTCCAGGGCTTTGAGCTGTGAGCCAGGAATAGGGACCACCACCAGATATTTATTTTTATAAGTTGCAATATCACAATATGCTTTGGTCCCTAAAGAGATAGAAAATCTTGGGCTACTCAAAGATCCCCCGTTCTCCTAGCAGTGCTCTGCACAGAAGTGGTGACTAGGTTGTGTGTGACTGAGGGTGAAGGGGGCCTTAACTCAGGCCTTGGTGTGATCTGCCCACAGCTCTTAAGGGCCCAACAGTCACAAATGCATGAATGTAGTAATTAGGGTGCATGCCCCCACATTTCAGCTCTGCTATGCTTGCTAATTGTGCAAGTTGCCAAACTTCCAGCTTCAACTTCCTTATCTGTTAAAGGGGGATGAAAACACCAACGTTTTATGTTTATTGTAATAATAACTTATTGAAGCACTTAGCTCATTGTCTGCAAGTTCTTATTTAAATAGACTTTTTCATTGGCTTTATAAAAAACAGCTTTATTGAGGTCAGGTTACATTCCATAAAATACACCCATTTGAAGTGAACTCAGTGGTGCATAATGTGTTTACAGAATTGTGCAGCCATCACCATGTGTTAATTTTAGAACATTGCCAGAACTTCAGTCAGAAACTTCGTACTCATCAACTGTCATTCCCCATTTCAACCCCCAGCTCCTGGCAGCCGTTCATTAATCTACCTTCTGTCTCTATACATACCCCTTCCTTGGATATTTCATATAATGGAAAGTTGCATATGTGGTGTTTCGTACCTGGCTTCTTTTGCTTGGCCTAATGTTTTCTAGGTTCATCTGTGCCGTAGCATGCATCAAGAGTTCATTCTCTTTTATTGTAGAATGTGTCCCCTTATGTGGCTAGACCACATACTGTTTATCCAGTCATCAGTTGATGGGCATTTTGGTTTTCTTCTGGTTTGGCACTGTTACGAATAACACTGCTGTGAACATTTGTGTACAGTTTTTGTATGGACCTATGTTTTTATTTCTCTTGGGTAGATACCTAGGAGTGGAATTGCTGGATCAAATAATGAATCTATGATTAACACTTTGAGAACCTGCTAAGCTATTTTCCAGAGTGGTTATACCATTTTGCATTCCCACCAACAGTGTATGAGGGCTCCAGTTTTTCTACATCCTTGCCCATTGCTTATTATTTTCTACTGTTTTTTTGTTTACATCATTTGGTTTTTAATAGTTATCTTTATGAAAGTAATGCATGCACATAGGAGTTTTAAAAGTATAAGTTCAAATACTGTTAGAAGGCTTCTAATAAAAACAGGTATCTCTTGGCCCAACTGCCAGTCTGCTCCCCAGAAGAAAAAACTTTCAAGTCTTTTAGCTGTTTATTTCCTCACCCTGGTATTTAGCTCCATATTCCTAATTAATATGCACATACTACTAATTTGATTAGTTTAATTTTAATGTAAAAGCAATTTAGATATTTAAATTTGTATGTTGTACATACATGTAGATTGAAATGTCAACTATTTTTACAATGTTTACCTTCCATTTCTGATTCTCAACAGGCAACCACTTTAAACTCTACCATAGGGTCTTTCAGTGCTTACATCATTAATGACATCCTGATATTGTTCAATCTTGATTTTTCTTTTTTAGGGACTATCTGTTGACTTAACAATATGAGAACCAATAATTTAAGATTTAGCTCTCTCTGCTCTGTCATGCACGCACTTCTGCCTTCTCCAGTAGACTTATATCATTGCTTAGGCGACATCAACATTCTGTCTTTACATTAAGTTACCCAATTCATAGCTGAGCCATGTGCTATGAACCATCCCCAAACTCTCCTCCAGTTATGCTCATCTTTCTGGAAATTCAGACATGTTAATGTTGTCTCCCCAGGGAGTCTCTTTGGAGAGCTATTCCCTGGAGCCCCTCCCCTTTCATCTGGACTGGTGGCCCACAGGGCCTTCTGACAGCCACAGGGATCTCCCTTTACTTTATCCTAGGGATTCTTCTTAACCGCTTTTATATACACAGACTTTCTGTTTCTAGACCTCAATGTATTTCTTTTTCTTAGTTTACTCCCTTGTTTGGACTTGGCACCGCTCTCTAGTACAACGCTGTCCAGCAGAACTTTCTGTGATGGTGAAGTGTTCTCTGAGTGTCATAGGGTGGCAGCACATGGCTATTGAACACTTAAGATATGGCTGGTGCGACTGGTGAACTGAATTTTAGATTTGATTTTAATTAGTTAAAATTTAAATGCCCCATGTATTGAATAGCACAGCTCTAATGTCTTCCTGAGAATGAGTGCATGATTAATCCATTTTAGACATAAACCATTGTCCCTTTCTCTCCCACATTCTCCCAATTTAGTTACATCAAAAGTTTTGAGCCAATCCATAATTAGTGTGATTATGTAAATGCTATTCATTGGTGTGCCCAGAGTCGTCCTATAATTGCATTTCCATTTTCTATATAACTCGCTGTTTTTCTTGGACTCGGTAATTATTTGCTTCGTTTATTCAAGCTTATAGTTAAATGTTTGCTCTACCCTCCAACAAGCCTGGACAACAGTGGTTAGAGTAGTTTTCCAGGATTAAATCTATAATATATTCATCAGTTTTATTGTTCTCCTGGAGATTTCCCCGCGGAGTCATGCAGCCTTCTGTTCCGCTGCGATCCGGGCTGCTCTCTAGTTCTGCCTGCGTGCAGACATCCTGAGAATTCCTTCCACCTCTCCCCTGTGTTAGATGCCGTTTGCCCCAGCCCGTGGCACCCTCACTTTGGTGGTGCATAATCTCTGGTAACTTCCTAAGAAAGGGAACCGGGAGATAAGTGCTCTGAGAGTCTGCATGTGTGGAAAAAAGTCTTTATTCCACTCTCATGTATTGACAATTGCATACGAAACGTGGCTGAGAAGCCTTTCGCCCCAGAACTGTGAAGGCAGTGTTCTGTCATCTCTGAGCTTACAGTGGTGCTGTTGGAAAGCCTGGCTTATGGATTCTAACTTCACTGCCTCCCGAAGGCGCCCGCTCCCCCGTTAAGCCCCGGGCTCAGGAAGCGCACCCAGAGAGCAGGACCCTGCATGGGACTCACTCTCCTCCCCGCAGCCGCAGCAGCCGCTGTCCATTCGCCGGGGACGTGGGCCAGGGCTGCTCGGCTGTGGCCCGAGGCTCGCGTTGGGCAGATGGTTCTGGGCTGTGGGAGCTGCTCTGGGCCCTGGGGCACGTTCTGCGGCGTCCCTGGCCTCCACCACCGGTGCCCGCGGCGCTCCCGACTCCCTGGCTGTGACAACCAAAGATGCCAGACGTGGCTGAACATCCCTTCTCGGGGACAAATTCCCCCCACCGAGAACCATTAATGAGGCAGATCTCTTCACTTGTAAGCCTCCATTTCCTCACAGATTTCCGTAAGCACCGAACGCCATAAAATCTAGGCGGGCCCGAAACCCTGCGCCTGTGGGGTTGACCCCTCCCAGCGGCGCAAGCGCGGCTCTCACGCCGGCCGCGGACACTAAGCCCCACGGACGGTGAGCGTGGGCCACGGTGCTGCGGGGGGTGAGTCGCGTGCACGGAGCTCTTGTACGGGCTCGTGGCGATTACATCATTTAGACCTCACCATGCCTCCGTCATCCTCAATGTACAGATGAGGAAACTGAGGTAAGGAGAGATTGGGTAGCCAACCCCGTCCAAAGTTTCAGTTAGAAAATGTCAGAATCGGGATTCGAACGCTGGCATCTGGTCTGGAGTTCTCGCTCTTAGCCGCCATATCTTAACTGTAGGGTTCATGGCTTTGGATGGGAGCTTCCAGCGGCTGCTCTTTGGAGGTCTTTGCCCCTTACGCTTAGTAGGTACGACCTGCAAACGTCTGACTGCCTGCGACCTATGCCCAGTGCTTTGGTAAAGCAATATCCCAATAGTGGTATCAGAAGCGTGTGCAGCATTTCACACTGATCGAATCATTTTCGCACATGTGTTGCTCATCCCCAGAACCCTGTGACGTACACATATACAGATTTTTCTTTTAGAGTTGTGAAGAAATGGAGGCCCCAAAAGGGAAGCGATCTGACAGGCTAGGGCCGGCTGGGGCTGACCAGGACCTGCCTCCTGGCTCCCGCACACATGTGCTCTCTGTTGCCCGGGGTCTCAGGTGCAAGGGGTCTCCTCTGTCCTCACGGGGATTCTACTTAGCAGCTAACGGTGTGTGGGTGTGACGACCCTGCCCCCCACCAGGCAGCGCTCCGCATATACCACCTCACTGAGCCCCGCGCAGCAGCTGGGAAGCCTGCGTGCTCAGCTCTGCAGCATCAGAAAGGGAAGGGGTGCTGAGCAGGAAGTGACCTGACCCAGTTGAGCACGAGGTGGCAGTCCTGGAGAGACCCAGCCCTGTGTGGCTCTGATGCCCACATTCAGGACACTGCCTGCCGCTGTCGAAAGCACCTATACTTCCCCGTTCCTTGCAGCGTGAACCCAGCACCCCTCGCTCGTCCCTCCTCCCCTTCAATGCACGCAGAGAAAGAGGCTGCCCTGTGGGAGGGGGTTAGGCCAAAGGAGCTTTTCTCTCTTCCTCCCAGCCACCCCCCACCACCACATGCACCCCATTCCCGGGGTTTTGTAGCAACTTGAGAAGTTCCCGACCAAGGCAGTGTAGTGTAGAGGATGGGAACATGGATGTGGGAGCCAGACCGCCCTGGGTTCCAATACTAGCGTGTTTACCAGCTCTGTGATCTTGGGGAAGTTACTTAATCTTTCTGTGCCTCATATTGCCACCTTTAAAATGAAGGTAAGTACTAGTAGCTACCTCATTAGGTGGGTAAAGCACTAATTAAATAAAAAACTGCCGAGTACTTAGAACTGAGTGCCGAGCACGGAGCCGGTGACGAGATGCCGATGACGCAGCAGGGACCATCTCACGCTTCATGGGGTCCGAGCACCAGGGGGCGTCCTGAGCAGAGGGCACAAGGCCAGTCAGTGTTCTCTTCTGAAAAATGAGGATAATCCTAACCCTGGGTGGCTGCCATGGAGAGTAAATGAAATGACAACTGTTTACCACAGTTTCCAGCATTTAATAAATGATCACTATAGGCTTTCTTGGTAGAAACGGAGAAGCTGATTCTAAAATGTATATGAAATTGCAGAGGACCTAGATAATCGAAAGCAATTTTGAAGAACAGAGTTGGAGGGCTTTCCCTACTTGATTTACAGATTCACTGTGCAACCACAATAATCAAGATAGGGTGGTGGTGGTGTAAAGATAGATGAAGTGATCAAGAGAACAGAATAGGGATTCCAGAAATATACATACACCTGTGGGGTCAACTGAGTTTTGACAGAAGTGCCAGGACATTCAATGGGAAAGAACAGTCTTTTCAACAAATGGTGCTGGAACAATGGGACATCTGCATGTAAAAAGTGAATGTATTGTAAATAGCACATGTAAATATTAACTCAAAATGGATCACAGGCCTAAATGTAGGAACTATCTATGAAAATTCTAGAACAGGATGAAATCTTTGTGATCTTGTGTGATAGTTCATTTTAGTTCGGCTTGAGCAGGTCATGATTCCTAGATACTTGGCCAGACGTTGTTCTAGATGTTTCTGTGAAGGTGCTTTTTAGATGGGATTAACATTTAAAGCAGATTTTGAGTTGGGCAAATTGTCCTCTATATTGTGTATGGACCTCATCCATTCAGTTGAAAAAGACTGACCTTCTGTGAGGAAGAGAGAATCCTCCTTCCAGGCTGCCCTGAGCTGAAACATCAACTCTTCCCTAGGTTTCCAGCCTACCAGCCTACCCTGCAGAGTTTGGACTTGCCAAACCTCCACAACTGGCATGAGCCAATTCCTTAAAGTAAATCTGCCCACACCACTGAACTGATAAACAAATTGGGGGATGCTATTCAGCAATAAAAAGAAATGAACTATTGATAGAGGAAGCAACCTGAATTGGTCTCAAAAGCATCTGGAGCCAGAAACGAAAGGCCATGCATGATATGATTCCAAGGGTATGGCTTTCTAGAAGAGTCAAAACTATAGGAATAGAAAGTAGGGCTCAGGGATGGTGGGGATTGACTGAAAGAAAGTAGGAGAAAATTTCTGGGGGTCAGTGAAAATCTGTTTTTGCTTGTGGTAGTGATTAAATGAGTGTATACCTTTATCCAGTCACATTGAACAGTACTTTAAAAGGGTAGATTTTACATTACGATTGGCAGACATAGGGTGGGGGAGCACGGGGGGGACTGTACAGCTCAGAGAAGACAAGTAGTGATTCTCATCTCACTATGCTGATGGACAGTGACTGTGGTGGGGTTGGTGGGGGGGACCTGGTGAAGGGGGGAGTTCAATCATCACGGTATTGCTCATGTAATTGTAGGTTAATGATATTAAAATAAAAAAAAATAAATAAATAAAATTTAAAAAAAAAAAGGGTAGATTTTATTGAATGTAAGTTATACCTCCAGAAACTTGGTCTTTTAAAATAACTATTCTTTATATAGTTACCGTTGTAGATAAGGAACCGTTAAACTGCAGGAGGTTTAGTAACTTCGTTCTAGTCATTTATAAGTTGTCGGTGGCCCCTGTGGGCTTTCCTGTCATGTCCCCCCATACTGCTCAGTGACTGCTCCAGTAAATACAAACCTTAAACTTTTAAACAGAGAAATAGAAAGGGCTCGATGGTAGCAAATTAACGTTCCCAAGTATGACACTTGATAGTGTTCACAGATACAAGGAACGTGCAGAGCTTGTAAGTATCTTCTGGCAGCCACTCGAGAAGGCTGGAGGCCGACAAATGTATGACTGGTGTACACTCGTGGCCTCCAGAAGTGCAGTAAGAGCAGCCTTTGCATGCAGTTCCCTCCTGCCGGGACTGCCTGGGCCTCTTGCTCTTAAACCTGTTTCCTCTTTGGGCAAAACCTCCAGGAGAGGTCTGTGAGGCTGGCTCTCCAGGGCCAAACCCCTTTCTTGTTATTGCTCATGCCCTTTGGTTTTGGTTCGGTGGGTGTGTGTTTAACATCAGGACTCACTGAAATGTTGTGGGTCTGATCTCGTGTTTGCTAGCCTCTCGGTTTGTGGTCCTTCCCTGAAAGCTGCCAATCCCCAGGAGGAGGGCGGTGGGGGAAACGCCCCCTTTACGAGGTTGTTGGCAGGTGAAAATGCTCACTTGAAAGAACATGTTGTATGTAGCATGCTTCCTCCAGAAGACTCTATATGCTTGTTTAAAAAGATACAAAATTAAAATTTTTTTGAATAGTAATACATTCACAGGGCTCTATCACAGAAGGTGCAAAAGGTTGACAGGTTTCTCACATGCTGTCTCCCAGCTATTCAGTATTTCTCTCCTTGAAGGCAATCTTTTTCTTGCATTTTTCCTGAGCTATTTCATGCATATGTGTGCAGATAGATGTACCTCTTTTGCCCTCTTCTTCTGCGACTTGTAGAATGCTATGCCTATCCTTCACTTTGCTTTATTATTTGCTGAACCATAATTGGATTGACTTATCCCCTTTTGATGGACATTTAGATTATGTTGATCTGCTCTTACAACTCACTTTGTCCTGAAGTCTTATTGCCATCCGATTATATCTGTGGGACAGATTTCTCTAAGTGGCACTGTTCCATCAGGGAACATGTACCCTTGTAATTTTGACAGCTAGAGTGGAATTGCCCTCAGTCTACACTCCACCCACAGAGTGAGCCAGACCCTTGAGAACGGACCTTTCAGGGCAGTGTGACCGACGGCATCCTGGCCTCACCCTTCCTGGCAGCTCCCACCTCCCCCGTCTCCCAGCCCATCGTCTTCTGACTTCATCCTGCCTCTCTAACATTCTCCCTGGGAGCTCTTGGCTGTGGCTGATTTGGCCTCCATCTTGGCCTTTGTTCCTCTCCACTTCAGCATCGGTTCCATGGAATTTTCTCTATTTCATCTGCTCTAGGTTGTGTCTAGGGCCTGTTGCCTGGGATTGGAGAGAAAAGCGGGGGAGTTGGTTGATGGGAGGAGAGTAGCCGGGGTCTCCACACATCTCCCCTTCCTTGCCGTCCACTCGCAGATGGAAAAGAGGGTTCCCCCCCCCAGCGGGGGACTTGTCATTTCACACCCAGCAGCCTGGTGTGGTCTCACCTCCAGGGTGAGGGCCGGACCCTGCACTGGGCTGGTGCGGCCCCCTGGCCCTGCTCCAGGCTCTTGGGTCCCCACGCACTGAGGTGGCGTCGGGGCTACACAATTGCCTGTCAGGTCAAATAGAAAATCTGCTTTTTGTTCTATAATAGCTAGAAGCATCACCTTGTGGGAAGAAAACCTCAACCAGGACAACTTAGGCCTTTGTAGTTTATTGTCAGAAATCATCAGGGAAACTCAACATACATTGGTAATTCTTAATTCTGATCAATAGTTATAAAACAAAGACATGTTAAGATTTTTATTTAACTAATCAATTTATGAGGGAACCAGTAAGATGTTGCAACTTGTTCAAAGGAGAATTAAAAGAATGACAACTATGTAGGCCATCGGGCAAGTGGAAATAAATCTAATTGTTAGATGCAGAATTGGCCAATGTACACTGCGTCTCTGCTCTACATGATTTACTGGCATCACCCTCAGAGTTCTGCAACTCAGAGATGTCGAGTAGCTCAAAGACAATGAAGATAACCAGGAGATAACCTGGATTCGCACCATGCCTGAGATAGGATATCTAGTCAGGTCTCAGTCTTTCTCTGTCTCATCTTCTCACCCATTTTTATTTTATTTTAAAATGTACTTTATTTTTAAAAATTACAGTAAAATGTACATAACAGAAAATTTACCCTTATCAATTATGTTTAAGTGCAAAATTCCGTGGCATTAAATACATTCACATTTTGTCTCACCATGGGCACCAGCCATTTCCAGAACTCTTCTCATTTTCTGAAACCAAAACTCTGTGCCCATTAAACACTTACTCTCCATTCCCGCTCCCCTGGTGCCTGGCGACCACAGCTCCACTTGCCATCTCTGTGAATTTGTCCCCTATTTAAAAAGCTTTCCCAACTTTTCCTTTACGAGACGTAGAGGCAGGTAATCCCACTCACACATCTCTGTGACCCCAGTCAGATGATTAGCCACTCCGAGCCTTGGATTCCTTTCTGTAGAATCAGCATAACATCTACCTCGGGGATTTGTTGTGAGGATTAAACAAGGGACATGCTCATCAGCGCTTAGTACAATGTAACAAGACGTGGACAGAGCTCGGTGGATGGTAGGTTTCATCATCGACACTGTTCTCTCACTTGCGTCCGTTGTCCTCAGAGGCACGGAAGCTCCTTTTAGGTCCATGGTTCTCAGCACTGACTGCTTGTGTCGCCACCTGGAGAGCCGTGAAAAATACCGACGCCCTGGTGCGGCCCCCAGAGGTTTTGATTTAACTGATCTGCTGCCGTGCGGCTTGGGCTTGAGGGTTTTTCAGAGCTCTAGCGAGCAGCCAGGTGGAGCACCGCTCACTCTGCTCCGGTATTTCTCCCGGAGGTCTCAGAGCCTTGCGTGTGGACTAGGACAACACTCTTTACTGAGCATTGGGCCAGGTCAGTGGTGAGGCTCCTGCAAGTCAGGTGCTCTACAAAGAGCACCGTGAAATACTGATACTCTAAATGCCACAATTCAGACCAGAAGCACCTCTACTAGAAGGAAATGGGTCTCAAGTTTGGGGCCGCAAATGCATGCTCTGCACTGTGTGACTTGCCTATGAGACAATGCGTGGAAAATTATTGGGTTGATAATTAGGAACATCCCAGTAAGTATTAAGTTATTATGATGAGGGTGTTAATTAGGCAGACAAGCAAAGTGACATATTTCCAGCAAGGGTAGAGGAGGCGCCCTCAGGAGATGCACGTGCAAGAAGGAGAGGTGGCCTCTCAGATGGAAAGGGACAGTGTAAGGTCTGGCGTAGTGGGTCACGCGTGAGTTCCTGCCTGGGCCTATGGAGAGACATGCTGTACTGAGGGGCCCGAGCCTCTAGACTTGGGATGGACCCTCAACACTGACTCAGGCATCTAGGAGAGGCTGTTGAGGCTGTGGCGCCGGGGCTGGAGTCAGCGCCAAGTCTCTTCGCTGCCCTCTGTGCCCCGTCCCTGCTCTGGGGAAGCCTGGGGAGCCGTGCCTTGCTCTGCAGGTCCTGTTTGTCCTCCACCTGTTTCCCGAGCTCTGCGCAGGCCTGGTGGGTATGTTGGTACAGAGGCCCGCCCAGCACCTGGTGTTCAGTCAGCAAGTTGTGCAACATTCCCCATCCCCATGGCCAGTCTGTGCGCTTTGCGCTCGGTTGCGTCAGTTGCCTGCAAGTAAAATGGAACCTCTAACTACACAGCGGAGTGTTTTAGAACCCAGATTAATGTGCTGTGGAAAACCCCTAACGACATGTACTTAAGGGATTCTAACTGCTCTTGGGGAGATGTTGTCATGTCAAGGCACCGTTGGCTGTCAGCATTTTAAAATCCTCCCTCAATACGTGTATCTTTCCTGAAGGAAATGCATTGAAGGATTACTTGTTTCCTAGCCAGTAATCAGCCTGTTGTCATACTTGTGCAGTGTCATCACCTAATCTGCATTCTAGGATATAAAATGCAGAAGCCTAAGCAGAAAGGAGCTTCAGAAGCTCCCAAGTTGCCCACTTGGGCCTCAGCTCTGATGCCAGTGTAGGCGGTTTATTGTTGAATTCTCCAAGTTCCTCTTATTCGTTTCTTCTTTTTCTTTTCTTTCTCTTAATCTATAATGACTTAGGTTTCAGGAAATAAATTAAGCCAGAAAGTTGTGTGGAGACTGAGATTCTTTCTCACCAGGCCTCTCAGTTTGTTTCCAATGAGAATTGGCTGTTGCATGTTTAGGTTGTTGGAAACCCAGGATCTAGGTTTAGATGGGTGAGTAGGTGGCAATTGTGACTGGTCTTCTAGCCCATGTTTTCAGCGAATCAAGCAATATATAAAATCTATACACCATAAGCAAGTGTAATTTATTCCAAGTATGTAAAGCTGGTTCAACACCAATCAGCAGGACCCCCACATCAACAGATGTCTTACTCAGTCTGGGGTGCTATAACAGAATACCATAAACTGGGTGGCTAAAAAAAGTCATTTATTTCTCACAGTTCTGGAAGCTGGGAAGTCTGAGAATAAGGTGCCAGCCGATTTGGTTCCTGGTGAGACTCCCCTTCCTGGCTTGTAGACAGCCACCATCTCACTCTGTTCTCACATGACAAAGAGAGAGCAAGCGCTGGCCTCTCTTCCTCTTCTTACAAGGAGAGTTCCCATCCTGGGGTCCCCGTCCTCACAATGTCATCTGATTACCTCAAAGGGGCCCTGTCTCCAAGTACTAGCACATCCTAGGTTAGAGCTTCAGCATATGAATTTTTGGGAACACAAACATTTAGTCTATAATAACAGGCTAAACAAGAAAAATTATATGATTATATAACAGATGCAGAAAAAGCATTTGGCAAAATCCAATACGCATTCCATGGTAAAAGAACTCTCAGCAAATTAGGATTAAGAAGATTTTGCTCAACACAATAAAAAGCATCATACTTAGTGGTGGAAAACTGACTACTTTCCTCTAAGATAAGGAGCATCACAAAGATATCTATTCTTATAACTGATGTACAGTCTGTATGCAAATTCTAGCCACTGCAGCAAGGCAAGAAAAGGAATACAGACTGCAAAAGAAGAAGTAAGTCCCTATTTTCAGATACCAAAATCTACCTAAAAAATACTAAGGAATCTACAAAAAAAAAAATATTCCTAAAACTGATTAATAGAGTTCAGCAAACTTGCGGAATATAAGTTCAACATACAAAAATCGACTGCATTTTTATAGACTAACTATGAACATGTGGAATGGAAATTTAAAACAATACCCTTTATAGTCACTCCAGAGGAAATTAACTACTTAAGTAGAAATTTAGCAAAACATGTATAGGATCTGGAAAATTACAAAATGCTGATGAAAGAAGTCAAAGGAGAACAAAACAATTGGATAGTCAGACCATGTTCATAATTAGAAGACTGAACATAGTAAAGATTACAGTTCTCTCCAAATTGATCTATATGTTGAATGCAATTTCTTTTAGAATCCTAGAAAAGTTCTTTGCACGTATCTGTAAGAATATTCTCAAATGTATGCGAAAAGGCACAGACCCTAGAATAGCTACAACAAAATAAAGAGGGGGGAATTACTCTACTTGATATTAAAGCCAACAGTAGAGTTACAGTAATTGGGAAAGTGTGGCATTCGTGGAGACAGATCAATAGAACAGAATAGAGGACCCAGAAATAGATCCCACAAAGATGTACAGCTTCTCATAGATGTGCAAAAGCAATTCAATAGAGGAACTCACCTCAAATGATGTTGGAGCACTTGGACATCCATAGGTTAAAAAGATAGACCTGATACCTGACACAAAAATGAACCCCGAATGGATCATGGCCTTAAATGTAAAATTGAAAAACTTCCAGAAAAAAATCGTAAGAGAAAAGTCCTCACGATCTAGAGCTAGGCAAAGAATTCTTAGCCTTGACACCTAAACCAGGATACATAAAAGGAAAAATTGATAGATTGGATCTCATCAAAATTAAAAACTTTGGCTTTGTGAACAACTCTGTTAAGATGAAAAGACAGCCAACAGTCTGGGAGAAAATATTTGCAAACGACATATTTGACAAAGGAGTCACATCTAGAATGTGTAAAGAACTCTCAAAAATCAACAGTAGAATGATCAACAGTCCTATTAGAAAATGGGCAAAAGATGTGAAGAGACATTTCATGGAAGAAGATATACCAGTGACAGATATGCAAATGAAAAGATGTTAAATATCATTAGCCATTAGGTAAATGCAAATTAAAACCACAGTGAGATAGCACTATACCTATCAGAATGGCTAAAATAAAAAATAGTGACACCACCAAATGCTGACAAGGATGTGGAGAAACGGGATCTCTTACACATTGCTGGTGGGAATGTAAAATGATACAGCTACTCTGGAAAATGGTTTCGCAGTTTCTTATAAAGATGCAACTACTTTATGATCCAGTATTGCACTCTTGAACATTTATCCAAAAGAAATGCAAGCTTACGCTTACACAAAAGTATACGTATGAATGTTTATAGCACCTATATTCATAATGGCCCAAAGCTGGAAACACCCCAGACGTCCTGCAATGAGAGAATGATTAAAGACAAATTGTGGTACATTTGTACCATAGAATACAACTCAGTAATAAAAAGGAACAATCAATATTTGTAAGGTTATGTACTCTGTTATTCCATTTGTATGACATCGAAAAACCTAGGGATGTAGAAAATAGATTAGTGGTTTCCCAGGGGATAGGAATGGAGTGGGGGTCAGGTGAACGAAGAGAGGTGGGTGTAGTTGTAAAGTGTCAACAAGAGGGATTGTTGGTGATACAGCTATTGTGTATCTTGGATGTATCAATGCCAGTATTCCGATTATGATATTGTACTAGTTTTGTAAGATGGTCCACTTGGAGGAAACTGGGTAAAGGGTACCAGGAGCTCTCTGTATTATTTCCTAAAACTCCATGTAAATCTGCAGTCATCTCAAAGAGTTTATTTTTTTTTAATTGAAGTATTGTTGATACACAGTCTTACATTGGTTTCAAATGTATAATAGTGGTTCAACAGTTACCTATATTACTTAATCCTCATCCCCTCTAGTGGTTACCATCTATCAACGTAGAAAGATGTTGCAGAATCACTGACTATATTCATCCAAATAAAGAGTTTATTTTTTTTTAATTACAAAGGGAAGGGAGACAACAAGAAGTTACAATTAAAAGCCATTATTGTCCTAAGGGCCACAATTTACAACCTCAGCGTAATGCTGAGCCAGGAGTCCCAGGATCCTGGAGCTGGGTTTGTACAGCTCCAGAATGTCCTCGCCTCCCTGCGCCCTAGTCAGGGACGCGGCAGCTGCGAGGCCTGAACCCTCTGGTCCTCCCACTGCTTGGACCTGAGTTCTTGTGCTGTGTGTCTGGCACCTGTATGCCCTGTGTGTGTTGTACCCTCATATTAACGCCTTCATGCAGCTGGAGCAGTGCCCTTAGGCGCCCTGGCGGGGCTATTCTGCTGGTCACGAAGGAGCAGCGATTGTCCCTGGGAGAGTTAATAGGAAATGTGGGTGGGCACTGAGTTGGCAGGATTCTTAGTACTTGAATTTTTAGTACTTCGCTTGGCAGTCAATAAATGTTCATCAACTAAATTATACCTACTACCTTGCCTACAGAAGAAAATTCTTAGATGTCCACACTGTAGTTCCTTCAGAATACGACTTCTGCCTGAGAGAAAAGAGAGCTACTTCTATTAAAGCAAACCCTGAATCTACAAAGCTTTAGACCTGGAAGAAGATGCTGAGTAGAAGAGAGGGGAGACCAGCCTCCATCTGTCCCTGGCACTGGGCTTTCCCAGTGTGGTTCTCTCCCTTCCTGGCCGCAGCCCGAGCGCAAGGTGAACAGCTTCACCATCAAGACAGACGTGGCTGAAGGTGATGAAGTTTAGGTTTCAGGATCCTGCCCTCTCACTGGACCTTTTCAGTGCCCCCCACCTAATTTTTTTTTTTTTTGCTAACTAATAATTTTTTTTTACCATTTTTTTTCGGTATCATTAATTTACAATTACATGTGCAACATTATGGTTACTAGACTCCCCCCTTCATCAGGTCCCCCCCACCTACCCCATTACAGTCACTGTCCATCAGCGTAGTGAGATGCTATAGAATCACTACTTGTCTTCTCTGAGTTGTACAGTCCTCCCCGTTACCCCCCTACCTTATGTCTGCTAATCGTAATGTCCCTTTTACCCCCTTATCCCTCCCTTCCCACCCATCCTCCCCAGTCCCTTTCCCTTTGGTAACTATTAGTCCGTTCTTGGGTTCTGTGAGTTTGCTGCTGTTTTGTTCTTTCAGTCTTTTTCTTTGCTCTTATGCTCCACATATGAGTGAAATCATTTGATACTTGTCCTTTTCGGCTTGGCTTATTTCACTGAGCATAATACCCTCTAGCTCCATCCATGTTGTTGCAAATGGTAGGATTTGTTTTCTTATTATGGCTGAATAATATTCCATTGTGTATATGTACCACATCTTCTTTATCCATTCATCTACTGATGGACGCCCCCTACCTAATTTTGTATGTCACTTTGTAATCTTTTTATTAAGGACGGACTCCAACACTGTGTATGTCAGGTCTCATACAATTTGCATCTACCCTTGGTTAAGGGTCCTTCCTAGAAATAACTTGAGAGAGGTAGGTGGGTAAGTGCAACCCTCCTACAAACTTGGAAGAAAAAGGTGTGGGGAACCCTCTGATGCTTGCCGTACCCATCTTAGGCTGGCCAGGAAGAGAAAATGATGTGATAAGCGCCTAGAAGAGCATATGGTTCTGTAAGGGCTCAGTAAGTCGTTAGTTGCTATACTGGAAAACCTGAAAGTCCAAGAATATGAAAACTTAAAGTAAATGGAGGATTTCCTACCAAAATGTTAATCACAAAAATTGACCCCCACAGGCAACAAAAGGAAAAATACATAAGTTGTGCTTCATCAAAATTAAAAACTTCTGTGTATCAGATGATACTATCAACAGAGTAAAAAGACAACCTATAGAATGGGAGAAAATATTTGCAAATGATAAATCTGACAAAAGATTAAGAAGAACTCCAACAACTCAACAACAAAACAATTTTTAAAATGAGCAAAGGTCTTTAATAGATATTTTTCTATAGAACATAAACAAATAGTTAATAAGCACATAACAGTGATTCAATATCACTAAATCATTAGGAAAATGTAATCAAAATCGTAATGAAATTCCACTCACACCCATTAGGATGACTATTACCAAACCAGACCAAACTGAAAAGAACAAGTGTTGGCAAAGATGTGGAGAAATTAGAACACTTATGCATGACTGGCGGGAATGTAAAATGGTACAGCCACTATGGAAAACAGTATGTCATTTCCTCAAAAAAATTAAAATAGAATTATCAAATGATTTGTCAGTTCTACTTCTAGGTATATTCCCTAATGCAGTAAAAGCAGGGACATGAACAGGTGTTTGTACATCTATGTTCATACAGCATTATTCACAATAGCCAAAAGGTGGAAGGAACCCATATGTCCGTCAGTGGAAGAATGGATAAACAAAACATTGGGTATAATACAGTGGAGTATTATTTAGCACTAAAAAGGAATGAAATTCTGATACATGTTATACCATGGACAAACCTTGAAGACATTACACTAAGTGAAATCAGCCAGACAAAAAAGGACAAATATTATATGATTTCACTTATATGAAGTATCTAAAGGGATCAAATTCACTGAGACAGAGTAGAACAGAGGACAGCAGGGGCTGGGAGGAGGAGGGTAGAGAGTTAGTGTTTAATGAATTCAGAGTTTCTGTTGGAATGGTGAATTGAATAGTGGTAAGGATGGCACAATATACTTAATGCCACTGAATTGCATACTTAAAAATGATTAAAATGTTAAGTTTTATGTATACTTTACCACAATAAAAAATAAAAATAAGAGGAAAACTTAAATAGTCCAATTATCATAGAAAAGATTAGAAATGTGATTAAAGATACAACTTTTAAAAAGTACTAGGGTCTGATTGTTTCACAGCCCATTCCATATTTTAACAACAAAAATTCCAATGTATTTAAACTACTATAAAGCATAGAACACATTGGAAAGCTAGATTTGTTTTATGAAGCCAGTACAACCATAATATCAAAGCCAGGTAAAGATAAATGAGAAAGAGAGAGAGTTCAAGAAAGATAATACAACTATATCAATCTCAATTATGATTATAAATACAAAAATTAATAACATTGCTTAAAAGAATACAAAACTTCCATTCCTAGGAATTTACCCAAAGAAAACAAAATCCCTGATTCAAAAAGATACATGCACCCCTATGTTTATCACTGCATTGTTTGCAATAGCCAAGATATGGAATCAACCTAAGTGCCCATCAGTAGATAAATGGATAAAGAAGAGGTGGTACATATACAAATGGAATAGTATTCAGCCATAAATAGAAAAGAAATCCTGCCATTTGCAACAATATAGATGGGTCTAGAAGGTTTTATGCTCAGTGAAATAAGCCAGGCAGAGAGAGACAAATACCATATGATTTCACTTATTTGGGAATATAAAAATAAAACAAAACAAGGAACAAAACAACATTAGGTTCACAGACACTGAGAAGTGACTAGTGGTTACCAGGGGGAGGGGGAGTGGGAGGGTGGGGAGGAGGGGGACTGTTGAACCACTATAATGTACATTTGATTATTAAAAAAAAAGAATACAGCACTGATCAGAGGAATAATACAGCATGAGCACATAAACTTTGATCCAGGAATGCAAGAATGGTTCCATAACTATTATATTAGCAGTTGCTGAAAAGGCAGTCATTCCTGGTGAAGACCAGAAGAGAGGACAGCTATTATCTCCTAACCGTAGTCCATCATGCACTGGACCACTGTGCTTTGCTCTGTCAAATGTGTCAAGCCATTGCAAATGTAGTTTAAGCACCTACCTGTGAGGAGTGGGGGGCAATAACACTATAGTAGTTCTTAACAGTGAACTGAGTTGCTTGAAATACCTCTGGTCCATCTTGCTGGTGGATTTTTCTAAAAGCAAGCTCAACCCTGGCAATTATTGGATCACCTCAAAAGAAATCCTCTTACTAAGCCATTGTATTTGAGTCATTGATTCCTAACAATACACATTTCAAATCATCTCTTCAAATTACTTATGATTTTTAGGCCATTCCCAAAGTAAGACTTAGAGAAGCTTTTCTTTTGCTTAGGAAACTGACTCTTTTAAAAGGGAGGGTTATTATTATACATGACGATAAAGTAATAGCATCCCTGCCCGTGTCGATTGGACTGTTGATCCACAGTGCAAGAATTTTACGTCTGCCCCCTTTACATTTTGCCTTGTTAAGGTTGCTTGGTTTTCCAACCTCAGATTGTCTTGGACCCTGGTTTTTGCCATCCAAAGAATTTCCTCCCTCACTGCTTATCATCTATAATTGTGTTAAGATATGATATGTCATTCATCCAAGTAGACAAAACACATTTCCAACAAGGAAAGAGAGCTCTGAAGGCTTTTAAACTATAATTGTTTTTAAATGTAAAGTTTTATTTTCTCTTCTTTGATTCATGGGACTTTTCTTGGCCCGTTTTCTTCTGAATGTCTAACTTTGTTTTCACTGAACCATAAGCCTGAGAAGGACTTTGAAGTTTTGACCCAAATCAGCACCACTCCAGGCAATTGAGACCCTGGCAATACAACCTATGATAAGAGGACCCTGGAGGCACCTGGGAAAGTTGGGGTCTTCCACAATATAAAACCTGAATGAGGGGCCATGTTGCCAGGATTCCAGCTGTATGTAGTTCTGCCACAAATAGTATGTGAGATCTTGACAAATCATTGAACCTCTTAGCTTAGCCTCATCCAAATTAAGTTCTCAAAGACCCTTTTCGATCTGAATATTATATTGTTTCTAAAATACATGCCACTCATTTTACCAGCTTCGCATCTCTCTCGCCACCTACTTCTCTCTTTCCTTCCTTTTTCCCTGAGTGCTACAGATAAGATAGACAGACATCATTTGCCTCAAGAAAGATGACATGACTGATACTCTGTTTTTCATGATCTGAAGAAGAGAGGAAGCATTGCCATTTTGACATCATTACGCTAATCTCAACTAAATTCTTCCCCATTAAACCGGTTCCCCTCGCGTGGGTCTCGCCTATGTCAACTGCCCCCTCCTTGTAAGCACCCCCAGTTAAGATGGCTAAATTGTTTCATGTCTTTGAGCTAATGAGGCTTGATTCCTTTATCCCTCTCTCCCCTCCCTCGGAGCTGCTGGCCTTCTGATTCCTCTGGCCGCTGCCCCGGGTCTCTGTATGGCTCTGGCCGTAAGCACATCACTGGGCGTAACTGGTGTGGCAGGAGTGGGTGAGCAGCAGCGTCCTTCCTTCTCCTTTTCTTTTAAATGAGATATAATTGACATATAACATTCTGTGAGTTTTGGGGGGAGACAGCATAGTGATCTGCTGATTATATATATTGCCTTCTCACTTACCCGGCCCTCTCTGCTGGACCAGGGATTGTCCTTGGGGCAGGAATTGAAGACTCTTTACTAAGGAGGATCCCAGATACCTAAGTCCAAGAGAAGAGCTGTGAGCCTACCTCCGAGTCTTGGCTGCAGCAATGAGGGACGCAGATCACGGCCCCATGGAGTCTGTGGGAGGGGGGCGTCTTTCCAGGCTCATTTCTATGGGTTGTGGCTCTCAACTGACCTGGGATCCCCTCCCTGGGGCTTGGCACCTTCCTAGGGAGGTCTCTCCAGTGTAAACACTGCTGTCTGCCTGGGATTGTCAGAGAGAAGCGTCAAGCACCGTATCTGAACACATGTTGGGAACAAAACACCTCCACTTCCTTTCAAGGTGTAATGTTAAGTTGGTTACCTTTGGCAGGCTCCATTGTCACCACCGTTGCTTGGAGATCTTAATCTGAACAGGAATCCTCCTCCTGGAATGTTCCCTGATGGAGCCCGCCTGCTTCAGCGGGGAGTTGGCCTCTTCAAAATGAGTCTTAGGGACCTTTTGGTTCTGTGCAGGCTTTATGATCACCTGTGAGTGTAATTTATGGGCCAGCTGCGGGAATGGGACTTGCTCTGCTGTTCGCATGTGGTGGTTCTGCTGGGAGTCAGGATGCACAGGGCTCAACCTGCCAGAACAAAGCAGTACCCCAGACCAGAGCCCCAGAATTGTTGACAGTGGGGCCCCTTCTTTGTGGTTGTTGCCTGGCTACATCTCAAGGCCCTTTGCTATTCAGCTCCCTGGAAGTGAGCAGCCTCTGGGTCTCTGCCTCTCCCTGGTTAGGTCAAGGGAAACATGCTGGGTCCAGCATCCTCTAACCCCAGCTGGTCTCAGATGGCCGTCCTGAAACCAGGGCAGGTTGGAGCATCTGAGGCAGGGGTTTATGACCTCTGGCTGCACATTAGCATCACCTGGAACTGAAAGACACCCACACCAGACCCAGGCCTTTGGGAGTAAATTTTGGGTTGGTTATTTTAAGATTTAAGGTGATTGTGCAACAGGGTTGACAACCACTGGTTTACATCAGTGCCTCTCAAAATATGGTTCCTGTGGATAAAATGAGAGTTCCTGTGGCCAGGATTCTCACCTGGCCCTGGTTGACTAGCTCACTGCATACCTGTGGGCAATACATGGCTGTTGACTCTATATAAAGAGCTCCGCCCAGGGCTCTGCGCGTGACATGGTGGCACGGCTGCAAGGCTGCAGGAGAGCAGAGCAGAGGCTGGAGTGGTGGCAGTGCTGAGGACAGAGGCCCAGAGGATGGCTGTGCGGGACAACTGTGCAGAGACCCAGAGGGCAGCTGTGTGGACGACTGTGCAGAGAGGCCCAGAGGACGGCTGTGTGGGACAGCTGTTCAGAGAGCCCCAGCGGGCGGCTGTGTGGGATAACTGTGCAGAGAGGCCCAGAGGATGGCTGTGCAGGATGGCTGTGCAGAGAGACCCAGAGGACGGCTGTGTGGGATGACTGTGCAGAGGGGCCCAGAGGACGGCTGTGCGGACAGAGGGGCCCAGAGGCAGAGACCAGCTTGCTGCGTGCAGACTCGCTCTGAGTGAACAGGATTTTGGTGACTGACCTGCCACCTGAAAATAAAGTTGGGTATAACCCTTTCACCCCAAGAATGTTTTGCTGTCAATTTCTTTGGTCACATTGAATCCATAGCGAACTTGCCCGGGGCTGAAACCCATGGGCAGGACAGTCCCCTGCTGGCAGCATCTGCCTCTGCTGGGAACTTGATAGAAATGCAAACTCTCAGTCTCCACCCCAGACCTACTGAACCAGAAACTCTGCAAAAGGACATAGATTTGTCTTTTAACAAGCCTTCCAGAAGACTCTGCTGCCCCAATAAGGTTTTAGAACCACTGGGTTAAGGCCTAATATTAATGCAAAAAGCAAGATACTTTTATGTGACCTGTGACTATAACTGTGCAAAGGTGTCATTTGAAAAGATACCCTGGAAAAGACTGGATAAAAATGATGCCAGTTGTATGGGGCAGTAGAATTGCAGATTCTTTGCTTTTATTTTCCAAGTTTTTAGTAATGTCATTATATTGCTTATATACTCTTAAGGTCTGGGAAACTCTGTGTTGTGGTGCTGCAGTATTTTAGTGTCTTGTGTCAACAGGCGGGAATGAGAGCATCACTAAGAATGTGGCAGGAAGACTGACTTGCTTGGACAGGCCCCACGTGGCGGGTTTTGCCTGCGGGCCTGTAACTGATCCGGGGAGGATCATCCTGGCCCCTCTTCATCTTGTCCTGAGGTTCTCCACCTGGGTCACTCGTGAGACCCACCTGGGGAGGGTGTGCAACACCTGAGGCCTGGGCCCCACCACAGAGAATTGAGTCAGAAACGCTGGAGGAGGGGCTTGGGCATCAGTACAAGTTTGTAGGTGAACAGACCAATGTCCGCAGATGATTCAGAGGTACGGTGAGAATGGGAAACCTCTCTCCTCCTTGAGACTCTAAAGAACCAGGTTATTTTCCCGGCACCCTCAGGGGTCATCACCTGGGGGTGAGGTATGGCGCCCCTAAGCCGGGGGAAAGCCTCCCCAAAAGCAAGCGGCAGCAGGGAGAGTGGTGGGGGCTCGCGGGTGAATCTGTATTCTGACTACCTGCTGCATGACAGTCTCTCCGTGCCTCAGTTTCCTCATCTGTATAATAGGCTTAATGATATTGTCTACCTCAGGGTTGTTAGGAGGATTAAATGAGCTAATACATGTAAAATGCTTAAGATTGTGCCTATTATATAGTAAGTGTCCCACAGTTGTCAGCTGCCGCTTTCTCTTGTTCTTGTCTACATTACCACGGGCCTCCCTGGGTCCACTTAGGGCCTGAGTTGAGTACAGTGGGAAACTGATTCCTACTAAATTTTATGCTGCTGTACTTTTACCTGATGCTAGAAAAGGATATGTGAAGGGGACACTGGCCCTCCTCAGAGAAGCCCCCATGTCACAGTTGCCACTGCTTAAATACTTACAAATCCCCAGATGTCTACACCTCCTCTGATGGGCTGTGACATCCCGGGACCTGGAGTCTGCAACCACCCTATGCTCCCCATTTCACTGAGGTCAAGCCTGGAACTGTGACATCTGCTCCAGTGTCTCTGGTAGCCTCGGCCTGGCAGGGTGTTGGGAAACACCGGCATCTATTTGATACGGCCCCCATATCACCCGAGTCAACTTGCTTCAGCATTCACAGAGTGCACAGCCCTACCCTCAAGGATATCATGGCTTAGTTGAAGAAGAAGCCAGCACCTGGGGTGACACTCCAAACAGAAGGTGCTGGTTCCTAAGAGGGAGCTGAAGTGCTGTGGGAGTGGAGAAGACAAAGCCAGGAACAGTTCCTGTTGGAGAATCAGAGAAGGCGTAGTTTGGAGAAGGGCATTCCCAGTAAAGAAGGCACTTCCAGCAGAGATGCAGAGACAGGGAAACATGGAAACTAGATGTATAGTTATATATAAAAAGGAAAACCAAATTTCAAAAGTGAAGCTGATGAGTGGATCAGAACTGGCCAGCAAGAAACTTGACCCTCCCTCTGACCCCATCTGCTATCCAAGTGACCCAAGATCCAACTCTTAGCCCAGATCTGTTTGCCACTGAAAATACCTTGCTGGCCTTTGCTGAGGCCAAGGTGACAAGGTGTCAAGGAGAGGGAATAGTGGGGTGTCCTCAGGGGTGAGGGCTGAGACAGTTGGTGGGAAGGGAAACCCATGTTAGACAGTGAGTATCGCCTCAGATACCTTATTTCAAGCCTGTGGGGTGGAGAGTGGAGGCTATTCCTATTTTACAGATGAGAAAATGGGCTTTGGAGAATGTCACACACAAAATCACACAGGTGTTACCAGAGCTGGAATTTGAACTAGGCTTGTTGGGTTCCAGTGCCACTGGCCTTTCCTTTCTCCACAGAGGGGTTTATTGCTGACTTTGGGTCAAGAAGGTGCCTCTAGTCCAGGACCATCTTGTTAGTAATTCAGTTTCTAAAGCACCCTTCCAGATGTGACCGAGTTTCAACCACAGCAGTGTTTCCTTCTCCTGCATCTGATTATCTGTGCTCACTTAGGCAAACCCTTTCACCTCCAGGGGCCTCAGCTTCCACTCAGTAATATCAGGTTACTGATGAGAATGTTCCTCAGGGCTCCCCTGACACTCAGTGTCTCCTCTACCTGTGGCCTCTTCCAGGCTCTCTCCAGACAGCTTCTCCCCATCACGGTCTGTATTTTCCAGATGCTCAAAAAGACTCGTGTCCCACCATCCTGTCAGCCCCCTCATAGCACACATGTTATTCTCCTCACAAATGTGATGAATTTCCCTGTTTCTAAATGCCTTAGAAACTTAGGAAGGTCACTTATCGGATGTCCTTGACAAGGACATATAATGACAGATGGAGCCTCAGACCAGGCCCCGCAAGTAGAATCCAGTCGTTGTGCTGTGCCCCGTCTGAAGAGCTGTGGACACTGCATTTAAAGAATCAAGGTTAAGAAGCATGAGCCGGGCACAACTGCCAGCCAGAGAAGGTCGTGCTTTCATCTCATCTCAGGTGTTGCTTTTTAATAAAGGCTTTTTATAGTCTGCTTTCTTGGGAGTAACTTTTTTCTTAATTAAGAGTTCTAATTTTAAAGTGAGTTCTGACCTCTTTCCAGAATCCTTCTAGGCTTTGATTGCATTTCATGGGTACAAACTAAGATCCTTTAATATCTTTTTCTCTCTGTTTCCTTTCACGGTTAGTTACCCATGGCAGCCTGGCACTTTATATAGATCATAAATGAGTTTATCCTGCTAGAATATCAATAAAAGTCTTTGGGAAGTTTTATCGAGATGCTTTGAAGGACTTAAGGCCATGTGAGACCTTTATTTCTCAGAGTGTGTTTCCCCATGGATAGGGGGAATGGATAAAGGATGTCTGGAGCAGGGGGTGGAAACATTTCTTGAGGGTGAACTTGAGGTAGAAAGCAAAGGGAACATACTGTCTTCTTTAGAATTTGGACAGTTCGTTGTGTGGCTTGGTCAGTTCTCTGGATAGAAATTGATTTGCACTGAAGAGAGTTATTCTTGGCGTCACCCTCAGTGTCAGACCTTAGGAACCCACGTTCTTAGAGTGGTTAAAGGGAAGGGGCATCTCCACGGCCCAGCAACAGGGCAAAGCAGGCTTCTCAGGTCCACAAGGAGAAGTGCACACTAATGTGTTCTGCAAAACCACTGGAAACAACCTGGATGCCCATCAGTAGGAAAGTGGGTGAATAATAAACCTGGAACTACATGTGACTGTGTGAAAAAAATATATATTGTCTCACCTGAGGGGGGTTTCAGCTCCAAGTTCACCTGGATTCGATGAGACTGACATATGACAACACAATGTTTAGGAGTAAAAGGTCTTACACCAAGCTTTCTTCTTGTGATGGCAAATCAAGTGCTATAACCACATCTGCCTCTGGCAAGTTCACCTCTGTCTCTGCCTCTGGGCCTCTGATGCCTCACAACCCCAGGCAGAGCACTGGGTGGAGCCCCTTATATAGCAACACAGACTCTAACTATGGCTTACCTCCAACTGGTGTGCAAGCATAAACCTACAAGCATTGCATGTGTGCAGTGGGCAAGTAGATTAGGGTCAGATGAGGATCCTGGCTATGGTAACTTCTGTTTTCCCTACACTCCACCCCTCTAGGATTCTTGCCTCACTAAACTACACACCTTCAATTTTCAGCAATGGTCCCTGTGTGAGAAAGCTGGAATATTGTAACCAGGTTCCATAACAGCAACAGAGGCTATAGCAATATACAAATAACAACAGAATTATGATAATAATAATCATTTTCAAACCCGAGGACTGATAACAAAAATTACGGTAATAGTAGTTGTCCTCAAGCCTGAGGAGATCGATTGCCACCAACTGGTCATTCCATCTGTATTCAAACCAGTTCTACTCAGATGAGTTCATGACTCACATTTTCCACAGGAGGCCAGTAGCAGAACTGGTAGGGAGCTCCATGCACACCCAACAAGCAGTAGTTTTTGCTAGAGTGTGTGCCCAATCCACAAAGACATTAGAGGAGATTAACCTTACGGGCATTAAGACACATGTTTTAATGACACCAACATAGGTAAATCTTGTCCATCAGGTAAGATGCATGCAAGAGAGTGGTCCTGTGACAGAACTGTGACAGAAAGGGGGTCCCATCCAGATCTAGTATGCCATACCTTTACCCCTCCCCCTATGGGGGTTGCTGAGGGGCCTATATATAGTGCCACTGGAGGTGCATGCACTGGCCATGAAGATAAAACAAAACTCCTTGGTAAGCTACCCTTACCTTCTGGCCATTTAGTATACACTACTGTGATCTTTGGGGGCCACTCTGCTGTTGCTCCAGGAATACACAGGAGGCCAGCTTCCAGACCTTGTCCCCAAGGTGTCAGGAGGGCTACTCATCACTGGTCCCTCATATGTCAAAATGTCCAAGGCCAAATCCACTGAACAGAGTCTCCAGGATTTATTGCAGTTGATGCTGGAAGCAAGATATTATTCTGGTGGCCAAACCTCAGCTTCAACAATGCCTCCTTGGTCTGTACTTGCAGTTGTATAGGGGAGGCAGCAGTGTATATTAGCATGTCTATGGGGCTCAATGCCCTCTTCCGGGGCTTCTCATTCAAATGCCATAGCACTGTCCATAATTGGACTGACCATCCCTGCAGACTATTGGTATCTGACTTCAGGCCAGATTTTGACAAGCCATTGTACCTCTCTATCATGCCTTCCCCTGTAGGATTATATGGTACATGAAACTTCCACTTTATCCCTAAGTGCTGTGCCCAATCTTGTAGTGCATGTCCAGTAAAATGGGTACCTTGATCACTCTCAAATACCTGCAGTCAGTCATAGACTGCAGAGAGACACTGTAGGCCCCTTTTGGTCATTCGCTGGTCTGTGCAATATGACCAGAATCCAATAGGTTGGTGAATTCATCCAAGCCACTGCCAAAGGCCCAGCTATAACCGTCTTGAGTCACATGGACATCCAGCTCACAGGGCTTTGATAGGTCTGTCACACTCAAGGCCTGCATGGCCCTGACTTCCCACTTGGCAGCAGCAAAGGCAAATGCACATGTTTCATCCTACTACCACCTGACACCCTTTTGTACCAAATGGTATAAGATCTTCAGAATTTGTGCCATATGTAGGACCCCTGTAGAAGACAGTGGAAGTCTATTGGTGTCCTTCCCATGTGAAGGCAAACTGTTCCTGACTCTCTTGTGCTATGTCAGTGGAGCAGAAGACATTAGCAAGATTCACAACATGATGATATGTCCCTAATTCTTGATTGAGGGTATCCATAAAGACTGTAATACAGGGAACAGCAGCATGCAGAGGGGGTGTGACTTTCTTCAATTCTCTGTAGTTACGGTTAGACACCAGGAGCCATCCAGCTTTTTTAATGGCCACACTGGGAAATTAAAAGGGCTATGGGTGGGCTTTATAATACCTACCTTTTCCAGTTCCTGAAGGGTTTCTCCAATTCCTTTATACCCTCTAGGCAATTTGTATTGCTTGCTATTAGTCACCCACCAAGGCACAGGCAAAGCTATGGGTGGGTGCTTAGTATATCCCCTCAGAACTGCCTTCACCCCATGTATCCTCAATCTGAACTCACCTGCAGTGGTCTGCAACCCCAGGCCCTACAGGATATCTATCCCCAAAATATATTCAGGGATGGGAGAGATATATACATTATACTTCTTTGTATAATGGAATCCCCTATTCCCAAGGGATTATGGCTTGTTTCACTCTGACAGCCTTACCCCCATAGTCATCTATCACAGGAGGGGTCCTGGGAAACCACTCAGGGTTTCCATAAATCAGTGAGCATTCAGCTCCTGTGTCCACCAGAGCCAGGACACACTGCACATTCACTGGGGACCAATGAATAGATATTTCAACATGTGACCTCTGGTCCCCACCCAGTCCCCAAGGCTGGTGGTACCTTGACCCCCTCCTCAGTCAAACCATATTGCCCAATTGTCTTCCTGTGAAGGTCCAGTTAGAGTCAGCTCACTTCCCAGCAGGAAGTCCTTCAGACACACTGGCCAGACTTGCGGCTCTGTCTCTGGCTTCCGTTTCTTGGTCCTCAGTGGCCAAAACCACTGCTCTGGCTTCAGTTGCTGCCACAACTCCAGTAAGATTTTATTTTACTTCCCATCCAATTTCTCTGTTTTCTCTTGCCTTTATCAAATCAATCCACATCTGGGTCCTCATGACTTTCACAGGCCCTTTAAGCCCTTCCTCTCAGTAGTGGACTGTACTCCCTTCCATGCCCACATTGCTTCAGCCTCTCCCAAATCTGTCACAGTATGGGTAACCTCATTCATGGTTTGCCTTAAGTGAAGGGCAAGAAAGGGCCCAAAGAGGTATGGGGAGCAGTTTGTAGCATGGTAACGCTCATCCCTGAGGTAAATGGCTCCTCATCTGGGCCATAATTTCCTGGGTTATAAATGGCATTTTTCGTGCTCAACTCCCATAATATCTTCTGGAGCTTGGCATACATCTGCCATCTAGCAGGGGAAGATGGTAAATCACCCTGATTGGGCCAGTTTGCAGTGCAGCCATCAGCAAATCAAGGAGGAAGTGGTTGCCTGGGGTCTGGTGTGCATTTCATAATTGCTGCCTTAAAGCAGGATGAGGTGTTAGGGAAGCCAGCTTTCCAATTTCTAACCCAGACAGAATAAATCCATCCGCCCCTACATCCCAAAGGCTCAGAAGCCAAGCTGACATAGACTCCAGTGGTTTCTGATGAAACCTGGAGCCCAGATCCAGCTCTGCCTGTGTATAGGGGCAGAGCATGGAGTGCTCCACGACCTGGGGAGGGGGCTGCTCCTCTCCCAGAAGAATTTGTGGTGCTGCGTCTTTATGTTCTTAACTACAACCAGGCAGGATTTCAATAAAGAAGAGATTGGTGCCTCCAGCACCACACCCATTCCCTCATCCTTGTCTGATGCATCTTCCACCATTTCTGGAGCTGATGGCACCACTACATCCTTTACCTCCCCCACAGCACCTCACAGCCTGCATTCTCATGCTGCTGCTTCTTGGGCTACCATCACATCCTTTACCCCTGCCACAGCACCTCACAGCCTGCATTCTCATGCTGCTGCTTCTTGTGCTACCATCACATCCTTTACCCCTGCCACAGCACCTTGCAGTGATGCCATCTCAGTCATCAACAAAATTTTTACCTCCTCCAGGGCTCCATGCAGTTGCATTCACACGCTGCCTCTTCTTGTGTTTCTCACCGGAGTTCATCCTTCTCCTTCTTTGCCTTTTCTAATGCTGTGAGAAATAGCCAAACCACAGCTCCCACCACCTTTCGGGCACTCTGTTTCTCTAAGGATCTCCCAATCTTGTGGAGGGCCTCTGTCACTGCCTCAGGTGTCACCACCACCTCCCCCAAGTCCTGGGGAGGGGCCGACTCCTTAGGAAGAAAGCTTCCTCAATCCACATGTCCACTGGAGGGCACCTAAATTCCTCCTCATCCATAAAAGGTTCCTGCAGTGAATCCTGCAGTGAATCCTGCCAACTATGCCAAATGTCTCACCTGAGGGGGGTTTCAGCTCCAGGCAAGTCCACTG
Organism: Phataginus tricuspis; assembly: GCA_029783875.1. Taxonomy (NCBI): domain Eukaryota; kingdom Metazoa; phylum Chordata; class Mammalia; order Pholidota; family Manidae; genus Phataginus; species Phataginus tricuspis. The sequence goes on from JAQQAC010021848.1 coordinate 8,726,898, forward strand.
TAGATTCAATGAGACTGAAAAATGACAGTGGGACATTTGGGAGTAAAAGGTCTTACCAAGCTTTATTCTTGTGATGCCAAGTCGAGTACTAGAATCACGTCTGCCTCAGGCAGGTTCGCAATCCGTCTGTCTCCAGGCCTCTCCACTTCCTTATAACCCTGGGCAGAGTACTGGTTTGAGCCCCTTATATAGCAACACAGACAGGTATGGCTCACTGCCAACAGGTGTGCAGTCATGTGCTGGTGAGCGTAGCACATGCGCAGAGGCAAGTTGATTAGGGTCAGGTGAGGATCCTGGCCATGGTAACTTCCATTTTCCCTACAATAATAAAATGTGGGACAAAATTTGCGAGATGATGTTATCTAGTTTAATACTGTTTAGGTACACTTTGAAGACAAGCACAGTGTTTATATATTGTTTATGGCTACAAACAGTAAAACATAATAAAAGGCAAAAGAATAATGAATACCAGATTTAAGAGTGACTGTCTCAGGTCAGGGGGAAATTGGATCTGGGAAGAGATCGTAAGGAGCATATGTGGTTTCTCTAGTGTTTTCTTAAAGTGTTGGTATGTACATTTAAAAATTTCTTCATGTTTTTGAATGGGTGAAATACTTTGTAATTTTAAAACTTGTTATTACAAAGGAGGAAAACCTGTTCTAATCAGTTTGCTCAGCAGCTGCAGTTTTGAGTAATTACTAACCATATTTTTCTGGGGCTGATAAGCTTGACCTTTTCCTGTTCACCCGTCGTTGCCCCGTCAGACTGAATGGGGCCACGTCATGATCCCTGACTGTTAGCACCAGTGGGAAAATAAGAGAAACCATGAAACCCTTTTATTTCCTACTTGTTAGTTTGATGAGTGGGAGTAGAAATTACACACCAAAGGAAATCTTCACAGTGTGAGCATATTTTGTTCACTTATTACAATGCCAATAGCCAACATTAACTGAGACAAATTTGAATTCTGAATCTCCTCCCACACCGAAGTGGTCAGGGGGTTGGGGACGTGCCACTTGCAAAACTTGCTCCAGCCCCTCGCTCCTCCAGGGGAGAGGTTTTGATGTATTGTTCTGAACTCAGCGTTTGCTTTGCATTAACAGCATGGCCGGACCCCCCTGCATCTTGCTGCATATAAGGGCCATCTTTCTGTGGTCCAGATCTTGCTGAAGGCTGGCTGCGACCTCGACGTCCAAGATGATGTAAGTAGAAGCCATCCTTCTATCGGGGGTGGGTTGTCAGGGGAGTTTGTCTGCCTAGAAGTCGACAGTACAGGGTACTAACTGTCTGTGAGGTGGGAGGGTAGTGGATGCTGTCTCTCGGTCCCTGCGCTGGGAATAACTTTCCCTTGAGGACCTGCTCTGGGGACTCTTCCTCAGTAGCAAGTTAGATTTTGGGAGTGTGGGGCAGTTTCCCCATGATGATTCATTTACTCTCTAGCATCATTCAAGTGCAGAATCTCAAAGGGCATTTTGCTTATCCTGTCTCAGTATGAAGGAGCACACACACACACACACACACACACACACACACACACAGCAAGGCTGCTGGAAATGCGTGTCATGGGCCAGGCTTGTCATGGGAATAAAGATGGTGCTTACAAGTATAATTTCTTCCTTTTCTCACCTTGATTTCTCTTAGTGTACCTTTAGTTAAAAAGGACCTAGTCAAAGGAAAATAACCTGATCTCATAGGATCCAACAAAAAGGAAGCCTTCAGAAAGAGTGCACTTTGGTGCTGTGCTGTTTCTAAGAGCCAGTCCCGGAGTCTCTTCATTCAGATTAATCTGGACAAAGACTCCAGTTGGTTCCTCTCGGGTTCCTGAGTCAGTCAGCAGGGCCGGGGCTGAGAACGCGTAGTACAGAGGGTTGCCCTGTGAGGTCTTGGGGAAGTCGTTTCTCTAAGAAGGGGATGCAGACAAGATTATGTCATTTGTCCTCCAGTGAGTATTAGGAAAAAGTCCTGTGATAATGTGATTGGAAACTATTTTCAGAAACTGTTTCTAATTCTGATTTGTGTAGGAGGACTCTAAGAAATAGGAACTTTTAGGAAGACACAGGATCTTGGAGAGTTTTGTGCTTATCATAACCTCTTCCAGATTCACCTTAACCGTGGTTACAGACTGTTACCAAATTTCAGACCCTTAGGTGTGCTAGGGTGCAGGTTACCAAAGCGCTTCTAGTTTTCTTTGGGCCTCTGGGTAAATGTCTGAAAGCTTGGCAAACACACAAGTGAGAAGGGTAGCATTCCAAAGAAATGACTAAATATGTCGTTGCTTTATTCCCAGGCAGAGGCTGTCCAGTGTCATTCATAAATCCCCAGTTATATTTGGAACCTGTTGGGTCATCAAGGATCTTATTTTCAAAAAGATGCTAATTTAGATCTAAGCTGTTGGTTTCTACCATAGGTCATAATGCTTTTTTATTTTCCTACACTGTAGCCCTCATAACATTCTTGGTTGTATCATATCCTTAGATGGCAGGAACAAAAGTATAGGGAGAGAGCTTGTGACCACAGAGAAGGCAGGGCGTTGAGTGGCAGGTGCACACACTTCAGGATGCATTGGATCTTCTCCTGCCATCAGGAAAGTCCTTACCCATCCAGCGCAGCTCTCCTGCCTCAGGTCCTGGGCTCCGAGTACCATTGAGTTCTCAATGCAGCAAATCCGTGCTAACTTCCTAGAACTGCTGTTTATATCAGGCAAAGTAGGAAGTAAAATAGTAAGGAGTTGTCAGAAGGTAGCCAAGGGAAGAGACACGCCAGCAAAAGGAAAGTCAGCTCTATTTTTAGACAGGAACACCCTCTTTCATTTATTGGAATTAAGTATTTTCCTACATCTTTTCCTTACCCAAGACAGACAATGCATACGTTACTCCTCCCAGATAACTTAAGACAAAGTAAAACAAAACAAAAACACAATAACAACAAAATAGTGTAAAAACAGTTGGGAATGAAGAAGGTAAAATTCACTAGTTCTAAAGTCATGCATTTGCCAGAATGTGATTCATGTCTGTTTCCTATATAGTTATCGTGTCTGTTGATGAAGGGCCTTGAAGTTTATCCAAGAATTCAAAGAAGAAAACTCTTTATGGGTGTTCCTTAAAGAGGCTTAGAGATTATTGAAAAAAAATCAGTTCAGAAGTTACCTATCTTAGTTGATGGGTAGAAATAGAGAATGCTAATGTTATGAAGAATTTACTCCTAACTTCATATTCTACAGATACTGTTCTTTATGTCATGGTAAGGACTGAGAATTAGTTGAAGAATGACCTCCAGTGGCCTGGAGTGGGATTATTATGACTTTCAACCTGTGGAAACCAGTTCTTTAGAATATGCAACTCCAGGAGCAAATTCCCTCTCACTTTCTGCCAATCCCATCCACCCTCTTTGGAGCTCTAACGCCATCTCTGATTGGTCATTGTGCAGTCGCATGGCCCCCACCTCAGATATAGTCCAGGACTGTGTGGCCATGGTGAAAACCATGAAGGATGAAAAAAATAAGAAAAACCAGAGAAGAAAGGCTAGGAAGAACCCTAGAAGATCAGAGAGACAAACAGAGGTCAGCAACCTGCTTTGCACACCTACGCTGTCTTGCGCTTCCTTGCAACATGTCTGCCTGACCACCTGGGAGGGATTCCTCCTGAACGGGTGGGGCATGTGCCACCTGTGCATGACTTGGGTTTCTTCCATGAGACTCGCTTTGGACTCTGCCTGCACTCACTCTTTTTCACCGCATAGAAAAGAAAAGTAAAAGTATTTCAGAACAAAGATTTAGACCTCAGAGATTGCAAAGTCCTTATATTCCAAAGTGAGAAACACTGGTGTCTTAGAAAAAGTGAGAATTGGCAGTTCATGCACTTTGCAAATGGGTCAGCTTGTTCCAGAGCAAAGTGCCAAAGCGCAAGTTTGCTGGCTCTTCAAGAGTCCAGCTGCAGCATCTTGCCTTCTGCTTCTCTGTAGTCAGTCAGCCAACAAGTACTTCTTGGGTGCCTATAGGGCCACAGCCCTGCGCTAAAGCCCTTCGTTTCGTGATGCCATGAAAAGGCAGCCCCAACCCCGTAAGAGCACCTGATCTTTTTAAAGGCCTTTCCTAAGGTTAAGTAACTTCACGGGTTAGAAGCAACTTGGGGTAAGTGCCGAGACCCTTGACAATTTGAATTCTGGCCCTACCATGCTACCCTGAATTATCTGGTTATCCTGGGCTAGGTGCCGAACTGCACTGAGCCTTGGTTTCTTAATCAATAAAATGAGAGAATCAGAGGTCGTGTCACTTGGAGCATAGTAGAGGGTCAGTAATTATTCACTGAACAAATAATTAGCAAATGCTCTTAAAAGTATCATTACTTTCCCCAGCATTTCTTCCCAAAGTCTCAGAATTTCATGAGGAAATGTTTCAGTAGTGAATTTAACTTTTATAGGAAGAAAAGTTGATTTCCAGGTAATTGGCCCTGTTTCAAGCTAGGGTCTTAGGTGTTCAATTGTGCTGTGCTCTGGGAAAAGCAGCTATGAGAGAGAGATAGCTCAAGGTGGCCCTTTGCTTGAGTATTTAATGTCTCTCGAGCCTTTAACTCTCATATTGGTCACCACTGAGTGGCTAGTTTTTATACGCCAGGGGGTTTCTCACTCGGGCCTCCAGAACCACCCTACCTGGTGTTAGCAAAGCTAATGGTTCAGGTAAAGGGCAGCTCTTATAGCAGGCAGGGCTGACTTGGGCTTTGCCAGTGGTCATCCAGCTGGTAGGCCAAGGACCCAGGCTCTGAGTGAGGTCTCTGGGGAGGTTAGAGGCGGAGGGGAAGCCGTGGCCTGGAGGCTGTGCAGCTGACGGTCTCTGCAGGGCCAGAGCAGCGGCAGGGGACATCTGTGCCGGCTGGCCTAGAGCAGTCGTGTCCTCGTTGCCCCCTCACACAAGTCGTTACAGCTCCTTAAGCCTTGATGATCCATTAAGAAATTTATTTTTAAGGGCTAACCACCAGTTAGATTTAGCTTCTTGCATTAAACTAGAGTTTCACAAAGGCATGTTACCTTAAGGGAAGCAAGTACAGTAGGTTCATGCGAAAGCACATAATGAATAATGGTGACATTCCGGCTCCAAAGCTCCTTCAACTCATGATTTAGTGGCAGCAAATAAAACATTTCACGTACTTCAAGGCTCGGGTTGGACTGAGTCCTCACCAGCAAGGCCCTTTGTGCAGTGACTGCACAGCAAGCGGAGTCCGCTTGGGGGCTTGACGCTCACGCCTGAGGCACGACGTGTACGGGGTGGTTAAGTTTCATTCTGTGAAAAGGTTGTCTTTGCTCTGAAGAGGGCTAATTAGAGTGCCAGCAGCTTGTTGGAATATTAAAGGCCTCTAACAACCAGAAATCTGACCGTCACCATTTCCCTTGAGAGAGTGGGCTGCAGTCACCTTACCTGCTGAGAACAGAGCTCCCTCTTTCTAGCAGGCCAGTAAAAATTGCACTTAGTGTCCATTTCAGGAAAACCCATCACCATTTTGATGGGGAAATGGGCGGTCTTGGAAAGTCTTGTAGACAGTTTAAAAGGCTAAGCCTTGGGCACCTTCTCATACAATTACTAGTTTGGGCTTTAAGAACAGCTCATCTGGAAACACTTCCTGAGATATTTGAAACGAGGTGTAATGGCTGGGCACGCCTCCTGCACCTGCTGACTCGGGCTGCATTCTGTTGGCTGCATGGCACACAGAAAGGGTCTGCTTTATTAAGTATGGGCTCCGGGAAGGTGGGTGAGAAGAGAACCAACTCTAAACCTAATCTATAATGAGAATAATAGCTCAGAATGGCCCGGGGAGGATTTTGGATAGAAATGCTGCGGACGGTGGGTGAACTTGTGGTGGTGGGTCTGGGTGTCCTGACCCCTTAATTATGTGAATGAACAGTGAGAAAAGGTTCTCAGACATGGCCAGTCCCTTTACCACCATGTTGTTGCAGCTCAGACTTTTAATAAATAACAGTTTTTCCTGATGCTCGCATTATGTGTTTAATGGAAAAACTTAGAAAGTATTAAAAAATACAAGGAAGAAAATAAAAGTCACTTCCCCATGTGGATTTTTAAAGGAAGATTTTTAAATTTTAAGGTGAATTTGAATGTCAAGTAGCGTAATTGGTTTTTTATTGTGGTAAAACATATGCAACATAAATTTACCACCTTAGCCATTTTTGACCGTAGAGTTCGGTGGCATTAAGTGCATTCCTGTCACCGTGCAACCATCACCACCATCCATTGCTAGAACTGCTCTTTGGACCGAGTGCTTTAGTGTACATTGGTGTTGGTGAGGGGTCCCAGGGAGTTTAACAAGTAGAACCAGCATTTCATTAAGGTTATTTATAAGTAGCGGTGCATCCCTCTTCAAAAAATCTCCATGTTTTCTGTCTTACAGTGGTCTCTTTCCTCTCTTAGGCTAGGGCCCAGGGAGGCCCAGGGAGGCCCAGGGTCCCACCATTGCTCTCCCCGGGCTCCACCAGGAACCTTCCTTTATGCAGAATGCTTACCATCCAAATCATAGAATCCAGGAAGGGAAGGGAGGGACCTTGGGGATCAGCCACCCCTCCCTTTACAGGTGAAGGCTTCTTAGAGACAGGCAGGGATGGCTTGCAGGCTCTGGGGGCCTCAGGTGACCTAGTGTCAACCCCTACATGGTCTCGGCCAGGATGGGCCAGTCAGCAGATCACGGGAGCTGCTAACCGACATGGCTGGGTAGTGATTCCTCTGAAAGCAGGGACTGGAGAACCCGAGGAGTGAAGGTTCCTGGTATTGCCGCCTCTCAGACTGACAGTCACTGTCCTGCTGCGCACTGCCATCCCCCGTGGTGGCGGGTGAGTGCTTGAACCTCTTTCTAAGGCTGGCTCTGAAACTGAGGGCTGTCCTGTGGACGGTGTCCCACTCAAGGTTTCCACTGAATTTGGGGAGGGCAGTGCTCTGCCCAGCTTGGGGACCAGTCTGCACCATGTGGGGATGGGACGTGGCCTGTGTCAGAACGGAGGAGAGAGTGAATGGGTGGTGGGGGGCTGTGGGGGCGCTGACAGCTGTTCCTGCCCCTGCCTCCCTCTGCAGGGGGACCAGACCGCCTTGCACCGCGCCACAGTGGTGGGGAACACCGAGGTCATCGCGGCACTCATCCAGGAGGGCTGTGCCCTGGACCGGCAGGACAAGGTGGAGTGGGCCGTGTCAGCCTGAGGACCCCATTTGGGGAACTTTTGTGTGCCCAAGATGTTGTCATTCCCGAGTCTTGTATATTAAAAAAAAAATTTTTTATTGCCATATAGATGATAGTCCATATTATACTGATCATTCCTGAGTCTTACCTCTCCTGATTTTGCAGGGTGAAATCAGCCCAAATTGCTTTGAAAGAGTATCTAATATCCCAGCAGTTTTTTTTTATCCTTCCCCTGTTCCATCGCAGCAGTGGGTAACCACAGAAATACAGACGGTAGAGTGAAAGCCGGCTAGAAATAATGACCTGTGGAGGCCTGGTTGGGGAAGGGATGTGCCCCAGATGCTCTGTTAACGCATTTTTTTTAGAATAGTGAGTGAGGCATTTAAAATATATTGGGAAAAAAATTAGCAAAAGCAGTTTTTATGACATCCCAATGACATATTTTATGTTAATCCATTGTTTTTAAGTTGTCAAGCAATCTTAAATTGTGGAACTTCGCCACTAAGCGCAAGTCAGCCTCTGTTTACTCTTTCCAACAACTTTTATGAAAGCGTAATATATGTGCATGAAAGAACACCAGTAAGCATGCAGCACAGTGAGTTTTCCCTACCTGAGCACCGCACCGAGCAACCAGATGGGAAAGCAGGCCGGAACCAGCACCCTGGGCGCCCCTCACACACTTCCCGTCACTTTTCCTCTTGCTTCCTGCAGTCGGTCGGGCCGCACACTGCCACCCCCATTCCCAGCACCGACGCCCCGCCTGGCCTTTGGTACCATGGCCTCAGAGAGCTAGGCTTCCCTCTTGGATGTAGCAGCGTTACTCCTCATGTCTTGGCACCAGTGGCCTGAAAGCCTAAGGAAGAGGCTGGACAGAACTGGAGGGCTGTCCCGTGCGGCCGGGAGCAGCGTCGGCAGCCTCTCCGCCTCCTCCGTGCTGGCGCCTGCCCTTCACCCGGGCCTTCCCCGCCCCACCCGACCCGATTCATTGCACTTAATGTTGCTTTATAGAGAATTAAGGCAATACCAGCTATGTTCATTGGTTGATTTTTATCTAAAAGCTACATGATTGAGGACACTTGTTTATCTCATTGACACATCCGTTTTCTCAGTGCCTGCTCATTTTTGGGGGGCCCAAGGCTTTTGGATTAAGCTGGGTCAGATTAAATTTATGAGAACTAAAATGTGGCGGGACGGAGAGGGGCAGAGTGGAATCCTCCTAGCCAGCCCGTGGACCCCTGGAACTTAGGAAATTGGACTCTTCATTTGCCCAGTGTTTGCAGGGTTCTCTCTGGGGTCAGGAGCAGAGCAGACCCCGGGGGGGGTGATGGTGGGAAGGAGTGGACATCATGCTGTCCTGATGTTGTTTTCTTTTTTTATTATTATTATTTTCCTTATTGAAGTGTCTTTGATATACCATCTTATACTGGTTTCAAGTTATGATGTTGTTTTCTGATAGATGTGACCTGGGTTTGGACTCAGAGCCTTTCTCAGCTAGAGTTACCAAAAAAACCCAGGCCCTAATGCCTTAAGGCATCTGTTGTACATCATAAATCTAGAATGCGTCTAGCGTGGTATTAATGTGCCGTTTCTGGGAGAATGGAGAGACTGGCCCCTCAAATCACTCCTGGGTTCCGTGAGAAACCCCAGCCAAAGGCCCTATGGGGTGCCCTAAATCTACCCTGTGATGCATTAGTATGAGATGAATTGGATGTACTGACTGTCATGAGATGAACTCGGTCTTGGATGACGCGCTCTTTCTCCCTGGACACGTTCCTCAGGATGGGAATACGGCCCTGCACGAGGCGTCGTGGCACGGTTTCAGCCAGGCCGCCAAGCTGCTCGTTAAAGCTGGAGCCAACGTGCTTGCCAAGAACAAGGTGAGGCCCAGCGCGTTCTAGAACTCCTCGCTCCCAGGTGAGACTGGCTGTCACGTCCCTTCCCTGTGGGAGCCTCCCCCCGCCGTGCAGGGAAAGCGTGGGGACCCTGTGGGACCTGGCAGGGCAGTGACAGCCGGAAACTCCGCAGGGAACAATGTCTCCGTGGCTTCGCCTTCCTCCGACATCCTGGTGCTCACTGCCCTGGGGGTCGCGCAGTGGCAGCGGGTAAGCCAGCGGCCCTGTGCCCGGGGAGGCAGGGGAAGGACGGCAGCCTCTTCCTTGTTTTCCCGTCTCCCTCTCTAGGCCCCTGTCCCAGCTGCTCTGTCTGGCACCTCTCCATCTCCTTCTCTGCTCAGTGTTAAGGCGTCTCCGCATTATTTCGGAAGCTTCGCAGCAAATTGGCCAGCTTGCCTAGTCCCTTCTCTGTCCTGCTCTTCCCCTGCTCAGAAACATTCTAGCAAAGCTCCTCAGCCTGACGCCGTCACAGCCCACATCCGTGCCTCCTGCCTGTCAGAGCCGACTCCCTGTCCTGTCCCGCTGCCCACTCCCCTGCTCCTCATTTCTGCCTGTAGACCTGCCCCCAGCTCCCCAGGGCACTGTCCTCTCCCTCCCTGTGGACCCCTCGGGCTGTTCCCAGCCAACTCACTTGGCACTGCACACAGTCATTTTCTGCTGTCATTTACTTACTAAGATTCTCAGGGTTCCCTCACGGGTCACGTGGGTCACATGCTTGAGGGAAAGAAGCAGGCCGTGCATTGTAATATCTGCAATAATGCCCGGCTCCCTGGCTCTCTGGCCGGCAGGCGGTGGCAGCTCTATTTCTTTGAGGTGGTACATAGTCCAGAACATGAGCTGGTAAGTTTATACCAACTCTGAGAAGTCGGTGGTTCCCAGGCAACGGATAGGGAAGTGTAAGCTGGGAGCCAGTAGCCTTGACCAAGACACATGGTTCATTTGTGATATGACTGGGACCATAAGCCAGCCGCGTCTGTGCACCCGCCGACCGCCTCCTGTCCTACGCCGGGCCCAGGAGCATCACCGAAAACCACAAGTTCTATTCAGATAAACAGAGGAGGCTGTTGGAAGCTTAGGTGAGGTGCCGCCCAGAAGAGGACTTCTAGGTTCTCCTCCAGCCAGAGCCCCTGGGGAAGCTTGCAGAAAGGTTTTTTTGTTACCCCCAGCTTGATTGAATTACAACCGACAAATAAAATTGTAAGATATTTAAAGTGTTCAAAAAGATGATAGTGAAAGGATTCCTCCCACTGGGTTAATCAACACATCTGTTGCCTCATGTATTTACCTTTTTAAAAAATGGTTTTTGGTGAAAACATTTAAATTCTACTCTCAGTAAGTCTCAGTTATATAATACACAGAGGTGTCACCTGTAGTCACCATGTTGTACATTACATCCTCGGACCTACTCATCTTATAACTAAGACTTTGTGCCCTTTGGCCAACCTCTTCCTATTTCCCGCATCCACCAGCCGTGGCAACCACTTTTCAACTCCTTGCTTCCATGAGTTTGACTTTTTTTCTTTTTAAAAAGATTCCACATATCAGTGATATCATCCAGGATTGTCTTTCTCTTTCTGGCTTATTTCACTTAGCACTGTGTCCTCTGGATTCATCCATTTTGTCACAAATGACAGGATACCTTTCAATTTTAAGGTTGAAAAATATTCCATTGTATGAGAAAGGTCCTAAGGTACCCAGCGAGTATTTCAGCCCCTGTCTGGGAAATCAGTGTTCATGGCTCTGGCTGGGAAAAATGCCTGCTAGGTATAGCTACCCAGGCCACTTTTTAAAATGTCAGCTTTTGAGGTATAATCCATATATAGCGAAGGCCCCCCTTCTTAGGTGTGCCTTTCCCAGAATGTCTCATAGGGGGTCCTACAGTATGTAGGATTTTGTGTCTGACTTCTGTCACTTAGCATGTTTTTGAGATTCTTCCATGTTGTCACGCATGTAATTAGTTCACTCCTTTTTGTTGCAGAGGAATATTCCTTTGTATGGATATACTGTAATCTGTTTATTCTAACCAAGGGTGTTTAATTTTCTTGATCCAAATGCTTTTCAGCATAATTAATGTTTTCTTATTAGCGAAGTGAATCTTGGTATGATATATTTCTAGAACTATCATATTTCTTTTATCTCACTAATTTATTCAGTACATATTTAATGACCCCCATGAAGCTAACAACTTGGACAACCTGTTCCTTATGTAATTCTCATTAGAGTTACTCCAAGCCAAGCACTGAGCACTTTCATAGGAAATGGAGTGTTTTCAATGCAGGCAGATCCTTCATGTTTGAGAAGTAAGCTAGTAGTGGCTCCCTATTTGGCTTTCCTTTTAAAGATCTCCAGGGAAATTTTAAACCAAATAAAAGTAAGAAAAAAAAATCCCTGCCCTGCTGACTATGTCTAGGGCGACCAGCTGCCCCAGTCTGCCCTACACTGAGGGGGCTCCTGGGATTCAGGAGCTAAAAGCTGAACAACCCGGACCCCATGCCTCACGCATATTAAATCAGAGTCCCTGGAGGGGTTGCAACTGTGCATGGATATTTTTAAAGCTCCCCAGCAGATTCTAAGGTGCCGCAAAGGGTTAATGACCACTGAGGCTTGTGACCTGCAGGTTCCTGGAGGTAATGACCTCCCGGTTATTGTAACCCCACCTGGAGGTGGGGAAGACTCTACCCAGGCTGGTTAGAGCCAAGATTATGAGGGGGAGGTAAGTGACCCAGAGGCATACGATCTTCCTCTGTTTATTTTTAAACTTCTTCCTCTTTTTAAAAAGTGAGGACTGTAACTCCCCCGGGCACGGCAGGCCGTGCTGTGACCCAGGAGTAAACGAGGCGAGGGAGAAGCTGTACACGGGCAGTGTCACAGCGCTGAGCCCACGCAGTTTCCGTCCTGACCCGGCTTGCAGCTCAGCAGAACAAACACCGAGCTCCGGGATTCAGTCTCCTGCGCGCTCGCAGGCTCTCTCAGGCCACCTCCACGTCTGTCACGGGGTCTGCTTTCCTTGTTACTCTCCTAAGGGGTAATCAGTGGCCTTGCACGCCCCATTCCCATAGTGTCATAAAGTTCTGGTCAGGTCATGAATTCTTTTTGCAAGATCGCTGTAGACATTATTATTCTGACGCTCGGTTGTCATTTTGACACGCCACGTTGAAGGTAGAGTCCAAAAAGCAAACGGGTCTCTTATCTGTATGGTAAGTGACAGGTGTAATTGTATGGCCTGTTACGCGCGGACCTTGTCCATAGTTCAGATTTTGATGTTTCAAGAAAAACACAAGAATGGATGCCTTGCAAAAGGCTTACAAGTTAAATCAGTTCTCTTCAGCCTGCACTTACAGGAAGTGGCCTGTCCTGCTGTCCGCACTCCATTGGTGGAATGCTGTAGCCACAGTTGTTATCCGTGTCAGGCAGGAAGGATGCAATCATCTCTAAGAGGGCTATAAACTCAGTGAATGTGCACAGCATTGTACCATTAAGAAAATGCTCTCCTAGGCTCTCTGCCTCAATCTGCATGGCCCCAGGATACAGGGGTCACGCTCCACTTTACAGGGAAGGAATTCAAGGCTGGGAACATTAAGAGCCTCCCCTCGTGAACTTCAACTAGTAAGTGGCAGAGACAGGACGGGGAACCGAGGTTGTGTGGCGGACGTGGCTCTTCTGCCTGTTTGGGCTCCGTAGCCACTGTTCCTGCCAACTGAGCACCCCTGCTGGGACTGCTCGTTAGGAAGCAGAGAATATGAGCTTTGACTCTCTTTTCTGTGACTGTTGCCCCTCCGCAAGGCCTGTCCGTTGCAGGTCTGCCGAGAAGTGCGTCGCTAACATGTCCTCCCTTCTCTTGCCTCCCCCAGGCCGGGAACACGGCTCTGCACCTGGCCTGCCAGAATAGCCACTCCCAGAGCACACGCGTCCTCCTGCTGGGCGGGTCCCGCGCTGACCTCAAAAATCACGTGCGTGAACACCACCAGCTCCTCTCACACTTCTTGTGAACACTTGGAAAAGAACCCTGAACGCATACTTGAGTATTAACATCTAGAAATAAAAATGTTTGTGTTTGAGGACGATTGAGAAAGTACTCACTTCCTGCTACTTTCCTAAGGGGCCACCTAGGGGCATGAGAAGAGGGGTCAGGACTCGGAAACACTTCTTTTTTCCCATCCTTTGCCCCTCGCCCCTCAGCCTGGGCTTGCTCTATCATTTCTTACAGCACGGGCTGGTGAATGAGTTCAGGAAGAATCTAAATGTTTGCGAGAAGTCTCCCCCCACATAGCGTTGCACTAGTAGCAGGTGTGGGATGGGGCTGTACAGGGCGGGTCGTCCAGTGCTCTGGGCCCATGTCTATGAGTTGATCACCGAGGCATCCTTACGGTGAGCTTCATAAGGGTCAGGAGCTCCCCAAGGACGCCTGACCTGAGAAGTCGCAAGGATGTCTCTCCTCCCTCCACAGCAAAGTGCATTTGCTTTTTAAGTCCCAAGCTTCTGCCACTTTGACTAGAGGACCTGACTGAGGCTTCTCTTAATAAATGGTCTTAGCTGGGCTGTCCATGATTGGGGACAAACTCATCTAAAGTGGCTCTCAGGATGCTCTGAACCTCAGCCTTGCCTCCTTTTTAATCCAGGGGAGTGGTTGCCATTTCTAGACAGAGCGAGAATGAAAACGTCAAGAGAGCACCACCGAATGGCACAACTTTGTCTCCAGTTTTATTACTGTCCCTCTGGGAGCAGTCTGACCTGTGACCTCCACAGGAGGAGACTGATGCAGCATCCTTCTGAATGCCCTTTTGTCTTTCTGTCCAGTAGTTTCTTCCTCAGCAGGTCCCCAGACCGCATTGCTCCATAGAGGGTATTGGGGTCTTACAGGATGCAAGATGGCATGCAGCTTGAATTTTTTTAGAACACATGTGATCTTAAAACCTGGCAGCTCTACCCTGTGAGCCATGATGGACCTCTGACGGGAAAGCCTCGTTTGCAAAGCGGTGCCGTTGGTGCCGATTCAGTTTACTCCGGAGGCTTAGGGTGCTAGGAGAGGTGGATTCCCTGGATTCTTACCAAGCGCTAGGTAAGGAGAGCCTCCTTTGCGCTTGCGGAGGCCTCATGGGAAGTAGGCACCCAGCATATGAAAGCAGAGAATCTGCAGGTGGAAAATGAGCTGGACGGCAGGCAGCAGCAAAGGGCTGTGAGTCTTGGAGTCAAGCATCTGTGGTTAAGGAGATGCTTGTAATTCAGGCTGATACCCTCTAAAGATTATATGCTAGTCCGCCAGCTTTAAAATGATATTTTCTCTTTACGTTCTGTTTTGTTTTGTAACTGCTTAGACTGTGCTTAGAGTTTGATTTCTGTCCGTAGGCGGGTGATACCTGTTTGCACGTGGCCGCGCGCTATAATCACTTGGCCATCATTAAGCTCCTCCTCAGTGCTTTCTGTTCTGTCCATGAAAAGAACCAGGTCAGTGTGTGTGTCCTCCCTGTGGGCCCCAGGCCCTCTTCCCAGAGGGTTAACTGGCAGGTGTGCTAGCAGGATGGGAGCCTCTCCCAGCCGAGGGCTCGGCTTTGCCTGGGTGCGCCACTGAGTTCCTGTGGCCCTGCTTTACCTGGCCTCCCAGAGAAAGCCTGCCCTTATCATGCCAGGGCGTATCTCCACATCTGCACACCGAGCACTTTCTGAAGATCCTGGGGCAGGTTTTGTTTTAATGAGTTTATAAAGGAAACCCAGAAGGAGGGGGGGGGCATCTCACGACTCCCTGGGTGCTGTTCCTTGCACTGCCGCTTTGAGCTGATGGAGTCTCTGGTTTCTGTAAAATTCGGTAAGTGACCTGAATCTATGCCATATAGTGGGGTTTTGAAATAAAGCTTTGATGATCAGTGTTCTTTGTAAAGGTGCGTGGTTTTCAATAGTTGCTTAAAATTTTTTAAATGTTTTGGTATTTGCTGATATCTAAGTGATGCATTGTTTGACTTGCCTGAGTTTGGGTGTATATATCCGACATCTTAAAAGTAGATTGTTGTATCTCCCTTTGCTGATAGATAGTAGCTGTACTAGTGGGTGACGATTTAATAATATGGGTAACTGTTGAACCACTGTGTTGTATACTTGAAACTAATACAATACTGCATATCAATTTCAAAAATAGATTTTGTTATTCAGATATCTCTTACAATGGTGTTTTCTGACCTTGGCTACATATAAGAATCAACAAGGGAATTAAAAACACCATTCCTGAGTCCCACCTCACTTTAAATGACCAGAGTATCCACATAATGGGATTTCTTAAAAGCACACGGCCTGAGTGTGCAGACAGGGTGGAGAACCACTGGCCTGGCTGAGTAGCTCAGCTGTGTCGTCCTCCAGCCTGCCAGTGGGTTCTAGTTCATCAGATCACAACCCTACGCAGCCCTCACTCGCCGGCGGGGTTCAGCCATGGCAGCTTGTTTCCATCACTCTGGAGCTTTGAAGAACCACCATGCCCGACCTGTACTCCAGACCAATTCAGTGTCTGGGGCCCCGGGCGTCACTGGTTCTCAGATGTCCCCAGCTGCCCGCAGTGTGCCGCCAGGACTGGAAACCACTGCTCCAGAGCTTCCTCCCCCCGCAATGGAATAAATACCTCCCTGGCTGCTCTCTGGAGAAGGAGGGCCAC
The DNA here is from genome assembly GCA_029783875.1 of Phataginus tricuspis. Lineage (NCBI taxonomy): Eukaryota > Metazoa > Chordata > Mammalia > Pholidota > Manidae > Phataginus > Phataginus tricuspis. The sequence continues at coordinate 8,742,599 of JAQQAC010021848.1, forward strand.
AGAGAGGGCTGGATTTATACACTGCCCAGGGGAAAAAGTATCAGGGCGTTATACCTGATTACCTGATGGGAGAGTAGACTATTTCATTTCTATATTTGCCTGATTTTTTTTAAATACATTATTCTGCTTGGGGGTGGGGCATTGGAAAACCAGCATTTGTGTTTGGAATGAGCCCAGAAAGCCGCATTTGTCTGTGTTTGTCCACAGTGGTTCCATTGGCCCCGTCACCCCCCTGCAGTCGCCGCAGGGATGGGCTTGTGCTTGGAGAAGTAGCCAGCTCTGCAGCCTCTGCTCATTCGAGCACTTAGACACCCACGGGGTTCTCTGCCCTCTTACTTGCCTGGGCAGAGGGACACGGGCCAGAGCTCTGGGGTGGAAGGCTTGCTGGCCCTGACTAGCCTGTCATCTAGCCTTGATGTAAGGCTTCTGATCTCAACAACCCGCCCAGCACCACTTTGCCCTCTGCACTTAGATTTCTGGTATCTCCAGGGACAGGTTTAGTTCCAAGATCTCTTTAGAAAGAACCACATACCACTTCAGCAAAGCGCCCCCATTACGGTCTAAGGCAAATCTGAGTTTGACTTTGAAAAGCCACCACCAGGCCATGGGATGACAAGCCAGAGGGCCGTGGGCCGTGAGCGCATGGGTGTTAGCAGGCTTCCTTTTGATTCATTTCAGGCTGGAGACACCGCACTCCATATCGCTGCTGCCCTAAATCACAAGAAGGTGGCCAAAATCTTACTGGAAGCTGGAGCAGACGGGACCATTGTTAATGATGTAAGTCAAGTCGCAACAGTGGTTTCTAAAGCCACTCCTCCTTTCCAGAAAGGGCGGTTTTGTTACTACTTCACCTCCTGCGGACTCCCGGCTTGCCCTGGGGGAGCAGAGCCCTGCTGAAGCCACAGCCCCTGGGGCCCTCGGGCACTGAGCAGCCCCCTGAGGGCGCATCGCTAGACTCCCAGCTGAAGTGAGCGCATCCTGGAGAGAAAAGGAAGGTAGGAGGTATCTAAGCAGACTGGCAAGTGGATGTTACTGAAAGTGAGCTCTAGGCCTGCACACGATAGCCTATAAACTCAAAAAAATGGCCACATGGCCATCAGACTGAACATCCTCGAAACTCAAGCTCCTTTCTCTCTAGAATCGCCTTCCCTCCTCTCGGCTCCCCGTCAGTCTCCCCGCCTCTCCCCCTCTCTCCCAGGTCCTGTGAGCTCAGGCATCCTCTCTTCCTCGGAGGGACCTGGGATCCCCGCCCTCCCGCAATAGCCTGGACTCAGAGGGGCCTGGGCGGTGCAGTTGTCTGGAGAGCCGGCGCGTGCTGGAGCGGGCAGAGCCTCCGTATCCGGCGCCCCCTTCCCCTCCGCTCCTCACAGCCCTGGTGCTGGCATGGGGGGCAGTGGTTCGCAGCACCCCTCCACGAAGCCCTGAACCTCCTTCCCTTCCTTTGCATCCCACTGCTATCAACTCCTGGTGTTTGGCTTAATCTCCTAGAGCCTCCCTGTGGCCCTAGCTTCCTGGGTGTTTTCCTCAGTCCAGGCCCTGAGACGGCGCCTCGGCCCTGATCTGCCTTCCTGGGTGTCTGCTCCACTGCTTTCTAGGGAAAATTCGTTGCCGGGCTGGATCTCATGGCCCTTTGTGTTCCCGCAGCTGAAACCTTACACGTTGCCCTGTCTGGTTTTTGCCTTTCCCGGGAAGCATTCCTGGGAGGGCCGCAGCCGTGGCCTCCGGGGTGCAGGTTGCTGGCGTGGTCAGCCCTTCCCCTCTGTTACTGTATGTTAATCCGGGTCCTCAGGTGTCCCCTGGCTCCCTTGCCAGGTGGGATGAGGCTCCAGAGCAGGGCCACGTCGTACACGTCGTGGTGTTTTGTTGAGCCCGGGCGGCTGCTGGTTGGCTGCGTGCAGAGCTGCTGTGTGTGCTGGGCTGGAGTCCCTCACTCCCTGTCCTCCCCTGTGCTGCCCTCAGGCAGGCCAGACTCCGCTGGAGACTGCTCGCCACCACAACAACCCGGAGGTCGCTCTTCTCCTCACTAAAGCTCCCCAGGTAGGATTTATTACGTTTGCTATTGTATCAGTTACGTGGAGCCTCAAAGTCATTGGGACTCTCTGGCTGCAATCTGCTGAAGCCGATTCCGGCTTAGATGGGCCTACCGGCTGTGCAGTGGGAAATGCAGGAATCCATGTGGGCCGCCAGGATAACCGGAACCAGAGGGTTCAGGCCCAGCCCGCTGCTCTTCATATACAGGCATCATTTCCTCCCTTGTCTGCATCATGGTCACTGCCAGCTTCCTGGACCCTAACTTCCCAGGTACTCGCCAGGAGGAGTTCCAGCTTAAAGCGCTTCAGGACAGGCTCGTGATTGGAGAGCTTAGGACAAACTCACGGAGCAAACAGGCCAGCGGGTTGGAGAAGATGGTTGCCTCCATCTGACCACGTGGTTAGAAGCGGCATTTCCTAGAGAAAGGTGGGAGAGAGGGGTCCCTCCTGGGCAGACCAAGTCGAAAATGCCCACTAAAGGCAGCTAAGTGTGATGTATAGCTTTCTCTCCTTTTTTATCTCTCATTTAATTTTTTTGCAAATGATATGTCAGTTGAGGTTTAAATTCTCCAAGTAACAATAAAGAAATTTAATGGCTTATAAGCTATTCATAATTTCAGCCCCCTGAAATAACTGTTTTTGTTTCTTCGTATTACCACAGACACAGAGTTTTTACATCATCGTGCCTGCAGTGTACATACCCTTCCAGAGTCTGCCCTTCGTCCTAACTGTGATAGAATGTTCTGTTGTCTTCACAATTACTCATCATAAGGGGAGCATAATATTCTTTTTTTAAACCATCTCCTTAATGTAGGGCGTTTAGGTTATTTCCCAGTTGGAACTATTCTTTATTAAATTGCAGCAAATACTGATTGGTTTTCCACCTTATTCTGGCTAATGTTTCAAGAAGACAAAGTCGCAGGGAGCCGGAGGAAATTTCCAGACCCCAGCCAAGCTGCATCATAGCCCAATCCTAGCCAGCCAGGGTTCTGTATGGCCTTTATTTCATTCCAGTTTTTAAAACATACCTAATGTAACTGTCAGTTTCTGGAAAATAGCTAAGATTTTTTTGCAATTTGAAAATTGATCACACTTTTGCCATGGAGTTAGTCCTTCTAGGTGGTCTCTGAAAGTCCGTAGAGCTCCTGACAGGCACGAGTCAGGAGAAGGCTCTACCTCTCCAGCTGTTTGCAGACAAATCGCCAGCAGAACCACATCCATGACTCCTCATAGAAAAATGCTGGTCTCTTCATGGATTGAAAAGCATGGGGTGCTTTATAAATGAAAGAATCTATCACAGCTCGCTAGCAGGTCAGCATTCGGCCATCTGGATAGCTCGCTCTGCCCTCGGCTGTATGAAGATCATCAGGCTGACGGGCAGAGTATCCCCCAGGCACACAAAGACTCATGTGCCTTGAACCTGCCTGGCGTTTGTCTTCCAGAGCCCAAGGATCTGAATTCATAGGGGCAAAGTTTTCTACCATGGGCCATTCTCCTTGAACGGCCTTACTATTTTTTACTTGAAACAAAAAAAAAACCCTGCCTTGGCGCCTTAGTTGGCCATGGATTTCAGCGGCTCACAGCAGTACCGAGAAGATGCTTCTGCTGAGGCCTTAAGATAAATATTCCCTGATCTCTGTGAACTGGAAAAGATGGCTGGCATTCCCTTTGGGAGCTGGGGTGGTGTGCTGAGAAAGGCTGGAAGCCATGCAAAGTTATTTTCACTGGCTACTAACATGGTTTATGGAGGGAAGTTTTCTGGGGATGATGTGGGTTTGGGGGACGCTGACTGTCCCTCCCTGTGTTCACCTGATGTGGCTCACGGGTGCTTCTGAGCATGAATTCCAGGTTGATTGTGGTGCTGTGTCCTGGCCGAAGGGCCCGAAGCTGAGTGACCAGGTGCTGCTCACCCCCTTCCTCCTAGTGACTCTGAATTCAGTTTAAAGATGGTTTAAGCCAGTAGTTCTCAGACCTTGTGTTCTAAGGACCCTGTTAACATTCTTAAATATTACAGAGGCCCCTTTGTTTTATGTGAGTTATGTCTATCCATAGTTACCCTATTTGAAATTTAAGTTGAGAGGTGTTAAAGATGTTCATTTAAAAGTAACTCTATTTTATAGTAACATAAATAGCATCTTTTCTGTGAAAAAACTATTTCTCAACACAAAATTGAGTGAGAAGAGTACCATTGTTTTGCATTTTTGCAAATCTCCTATTGTCTTAGTTGAAAGGAAATTGCACGCAGAAACAGAATCCTGTTACCTGTTGCAGCTGCATGCACGCAGCCTCTGGTGTTCTCCACGCACACCCCTAAGACAGGAAGAGCGGGACAGACCAACATCGTTACAGTGTTGTCAAAATAATTTTAACCTCATGGACCCAGGGGTCCCTGGACACTTTCAGAACTGCTGGCTTAGGGATGAGAGTAAAAATCGGGTTTAGCCACAGGCAGATATTGGCAGGAATGTTCCACCGAGATGTTCTCATAGCCTGAACGGGTTCTTTCTGTCTCACAAAGGAACCGTTGAACTTAATGGACACAAGCAGGTCTGCCATAGAGACGAGAACACCGTGCTGAACTGCAGAGAACCCTTATCTATCTATGCGAAACGACATAAAATGTTTTACTGTACAAAGATAGTGTGACCTTGAGAAACTGTCTTCACCTGCTGGACCTCCTGGTTAAAGGGGGTGGACCCTGCGACTGCGAGTCAGGGGAAGGGTGTGGAGCTGGGCTGGAGACTAAAGATTTCCACCCACTCCAAGGTCTGTCTTCTGTGGTTAAACGTCCTCTGCCCTCGGGGCGGCTCGAAGGCAGCCAGCTGGTTACGAGGCACCTGACAGTGACCGACGGCCCTACGTGTACCATCCCCTCCTCCATGTTGGTTAAGCCCAGCAACTCTTCATTTTCGCGTTTGAGGCTGCAGGGCACAGAGAGGTCTAGGAACCTGCCCGAAGCTCCTGTAGGCAGCTGCTGTTTGCTTCCAGGCTGGATCTGTCGGACCCCACACGTTCCCGCTTCTGTCCCTTCTGCCCCTCTGCATGTTACAGGCAGACCAACATCTCCTTTTGGGGAACAGACTCCGTGGTTGGTGCCAAGGCTCACAGGTGCACCTCAGTAATGTTTGGATCGAATTGAGTATGACTTAGAGTTTGGCCAAGAAAGAGCCTGATAGGCCGGCTCAGGTCCGGGGTACCAGGGGAGTGGCCCTGAGCCTGGCATAGGGCTGCCACGCCGTGCGAGCCTGGGGGTCTCCACCCACACCCCTTCTGTGTGAATGGTGCCCCGCTCATCTGCGTGGCCGCCCTGGCCTGGTAATATGTCGCGGACTGAAAGCTCTTTGAGGCCAGGGACAATGTCCCCCCTGTGCCTGGTCCTCACAGTGCCCAGCACGACCCGAGGAGGCCCAGAGGTGGGCCCGAGGGCCCGTCTGGAGGGCCTGGTCTCGCCCCCTAGTCCCATGAGGCCTGGGACGCCGCGGGCGGGGACACGTCTCTCTTGCTGCCGCCGCCCGCGCCCGCGGTTTGTAACCGTGCCTCTTGCCTCCTTCAGGTCTTGCGCTTCGGTCGTGGGCGAAGCCTGAGGAAGAAGAGAGAGAGGCTCAAGGACGAGAGGAGAGCTCAGTCTGTGCCAAGAGACGAGGCGGTGCAGAGCAAGGTGGGGCCGCGCCCCCGCCCGCCCGGCGCCCTGGCCTCCTCTGCTCCGGGACTTCGGGCCGTGTACCCGGGCGCGTGCGCCCTTTCCCTGCACCCTCGCGTGGGGCCCTTTACTGGCCCCATGTGGCGGTGGCCTTTTCCCTACCATGCGGACATCACTGCCTCCCTGGCACCATGCCTGTAATTGTGTAGCGCGTGGCTTTCAAAGTGGTGGCCCCTGTGTCATCTGGGACCTTGTTAGAAATGCAGGTGTGGGGGCCTCACCCCAGACGCACTGGGTTGGAGACTCTGGGGTGGGAGCCCGGCAGTCTGTGGGTGAACTAGCCCTCCAGGTGGTCCTGACGTGGAGCACAGCTTGAGAGGCACCGGCACAGGCTGCCTCCCCGCTTCCCCTTAGGGCTGAGGCTGTGCGAGCCCGCGAGGCTCCTCTGTGCAAACCAGAAAAGACGCCCCAGGGCAGCCTAGCCCCACGGGGCACATACGGTGAATAGACGCCAGCGCCTCCTGCCCCACCCTCTCAGCTGGGGGCCGTTGTGCAGTGAACAGCCTGTACAGCTCTACACGGCAGCCCTGGCACAAACCATGCCTTTCAGCTCTCCCAGGAGAGACAACTCTGGCACATAAAATTTTATACCAAGTACTTATTCTTTTGTCTGCTGTTGCAAAATCCTCTTACAAGTTCCCAGGGTTAAGGCACTATTACTCTGATTAAGTTCCTGTGTGTGAATAGTACATGTTCATTTGTAAAAGTTCTCACAAAAGCCAGGAATGTGATGGTGTTTTTCATTTCAGAGGGTTGGTTCCCACTCTCCACTGTGAATTCCGGGGCCCAACCTCCAAGAGTGAGTGGGGTTGTTTTTTGTTGAGATGCAAAAGACCAAAAATCTCTACTGCTGAGATGTTTTGTGTTGGGAGGTCCCTGAAGTTCTAGAACACAGAATTAGACCCAAGGCTGCATTTCGTCTGGCATCTAACATTAAAACCCAAATATTCAGCCAATAGGAAAAGGCGTACGTGTTCAGTTAGGCCCACACAGCTATGCTCCCCGTGACTGAAATTTGTCCTTGGCAAGGATTCTCACGGTCCCCGTGGATGGAGACTTGCAAAGAGAATTTCACAGCATTATTGGAAAAGGTCAGGGGGGGCAGTTACAACAGATTTCTGGGCTTTTTTTCTCTGTAGGGAAGTGTCTCTGCAGGAGACACCCCCAGCAGTGAACAGGCTGCGCCCAGGAAAGAAGAGGCCAGAGAACATTTGTCAGCCTCCCCGGAGCCCAGAGCAAAGGACAACGGGCAGAGAAGGTCAAGGCCCAAGGTCAGGAGGCCCGTGGAGCGGCTGCGAGGGCTGGGAGGCCGCTTGGCGGGGGGCCCTGGGATGGCGTCGGGCCGGCTGCCTGGAGGCTACCTCACCGGGCTTGCTGGTCTGGAGCCAAGCGCAGAGATGAGGTCTGGCTTACTGCGGACACAAGGTGGGTATGCTGGTCTTAACCCATTTCTCGTGACGTGGTGCTCGGAGTAGGGCACCGGGGACACAGATTGGGTGAGACAGGAGCCACTAGCTGGATGTCCGTCTTGCAGGTCACAGTACTGATGAGTGTCCTGTCTTCGCTTCCCACAGGTGTCAGCGTTTTCAGACCCCACCCCACCCGCAGACCAACAGCCTGGGCACCAGAAGAACGTGCACACTCATAGCCACGCTAAGAAGAGGCCCAGGCACCGGTGCTCACCCCCGCCGGCCCCCCACGAGTTCCGAGCCTACCAGCTCTACACGCTATACCGGGGCAAGGACGGAAAAGTGATGCAGGTACCTGCCGCGCCCTGCTGGATGTAGGCTGACTGGGAGCCTTAAGCAGGGGGGTCAGCTTAGCGCTATTCCTGGGGGCGAATATCCTCTTGAGGCATTGACTTAACAAGGCAGGAGCTTTGAAGACTTGCCAGTTGCACCTCCCCACCTCCCCAGTGCAGACAACTCCTGCTGTGTAGGCCCAGGCACACAGGGGTCGTACAAAGCTTCCTGCACCATCCTTAGGTGACAAGGTAGTCTTGAGGCCCCGGAATAGATAAGAGCAGCTTGCAGATTGGGACCGTATCTCACTCTCTCTGAATCTTCTTAGCACCTACTGGACCCGAAGCTTGGCCTGCTGGCTGTCCCAGCAGATAACTCTCCTTCCTTATCTGCATCCCCCCGTCTGCTGACCGGCACACGATAGGTACTCAGGACCGATTAGCTGGAGGAACAAATGAGTTGGATTGATTCCTTTTCTGTTTCCCTCTTAGGCGCCAATAAATGGTTGTCGATGTGAACCCCTGATGAGCAAGCTGGAGAATCAGTTGGAGGCGACTGTGGAGGAGATCAAAGCAGAGCTGGGATCAGTTCAGAATAAAATGAACACAAAACTGGGGCAAATGGAGAATAAGACCCAGCACCAAGTAAGCCAATCACCCGGCCCCCTAAAACCGGGCTGTTCTGGCAGAAAAGGAAATCAGAAAGAGACCCCTGCAAACTCTGCCCTGGGCGTGTCAGGGAAGAGGCCTGCTAAGGTGCTTTCTCTAAAGACCATTTACTTAAATTTGTAAAGAACTTGTATAAATTGCTTCTGATTATAGAAGTAATACATATCCATTTCAGAGCATTTTTTCAAATACGAAAATTAGGAAGGAAAACAAATCACACAGAAACCCACCATGGTCACAAAGCACTCTTCATGTTTGCGTTTATTTTCTTCCAGTTTTTTTCTATGTGCTCTGTTTGCACAACAAAATCAAAATAATCATATCCATTTTTTTCCCTCTTCCAACTTTGTATTGAGAAACTTTTCGAACTGAGAGAAAAGTCGAAATAATAGTAACACGAATGCCTGGCTGCCCTCTACCTAGATCCAAACAGTTGGTGGTATGGTGCACGCGTGCCCCGTGTCTGTCACACGCGCGGGGAGCCCAGCAGGAAGCCTGCAGGTGCCGGCTCCCGCCCAGCGCGGCCCCTTCCTCTCCCCGGACGGTCCGGAGCCGGGAAAGGTTCGCCCTGTCGGGTGTCCGGTCCTCCCGGAAATGTCCAGATGCAGAGGAAGGCCAGGGGGTGACTGAAGGAGGACGGGCGCTGTGCCCTGAAGCAGTCCCTCTGAACTCCTTCCGCGCCCTCCTTCACACTGGCTTTGCTTACTAGCAACAAAGCAGGAGTTTTTGTTCACTGGGAAAGCTGGAAAAAGCCCTGACTGTTAGCTTTCTCCACTACCTCTTGGGAAGCCGGAACTATTTTTAAAAGGGGAGGGGGAAGATAAAATTAATTTAAAATATAGGAGAATAGCTTCATACTTTGAGAAATGGTTTTTCCTTTAATAATCATCTCAGAAATGATGTTCTGAGACCTATAAAAATCCTTTCACCTACAAGGTCCGCATTGGGTCCCCTTGTATATTTACTGTCTATTCATAGTCTCTTAAACCCCTTAGGACTTTAAAAATGAGAAAAAGAAACATTGGCCTACATAGAAATGTGGCTTAGGAATTCTGGAAGAAAAGCATGCGTGGGGTATTATATGGAAAGAGAATAAGTGAGGAGTTGAGGTTTGCTTGCATCCTCGCTGGTCCCTGCTTGGTGCCCAGGGCAGGAGTTGAGAAGCCAGGAACTCAGACCATCTCAGTCATGTGCTCTTTGCCCCTCGCATCCTAGATGCGTGTCCTGGACAAGCTGATGGCTGAGAGACTCTCGGCAGAGAGAACGGAGTGCCTGAACCGCCTGCAGCAGCACGCGGAGGCTGAGAGGCACGCGGGAGAGAAGCGGCAGGTGAGGCCCCGTCTCTGCCGTCCTTACCTGGAGAGTCATCACAGCCCCGACCTGAGTCAGCCGGCAGACCTGTCGCTGAAGCCCCAGAGGCCATGAGCCCTTAAAAGCATGTACATTACATAGCTGGTCATTTTTACGACTCTGAAATGAAGTTAATAGAAGATAGCCTGTAGCTCGGTTCATGTTTGTTGCTGAGTATGGTGGCAGCAGGTGGAGACTGAGCGGTTTATGGAACGCGCTGGAGAACGTGGAGCTCTGCCCCGGAGCAGTTCTCTGTCGCGCATTTGGGGGCCGTTGCTCTGTTGATCCAGATTTGGTTCGTGTCCCCAGGGCGTCTATGGTCCAGCCAAGACCAGACACCTGGGACAAGCACTTGAAGTCTGAGCGCTCGTGCTCATAAGCAGCCAGAAGTGCTGGCTCGGACGCCTGGGGAGCTTTGGGGATTTGAGCTGAAGGTGGCTCTGGGTCACTTAATGAAGATGACAGGTAGTCGGTCGTCAGCCTGGGTGCCAGGTGAACCCTGGTCCGCGGTGTGCAAGCGGAGAAGGCCGTGTGGCCTGTGGGGGGGCGCATAGCCTCAGCCTGTGGGCTTCTCAGCTATCCTAATTGAAAAGTGCATAATTGATGCCTTTTCACAAATCATGTATCAAATTCACCCAGTTGTTTTGTGTGTTTTTAGCTGTCTTTGGTGGATGAATTAAAAACCTGGTGCATGTTAAAGATTCAGAACCTGGAGTTGAAGCTCTCTGGCGATTCTAGAGCCTCGAGGACTAAATCCACACCATCTACTTGCGAGTCCTCTACAGGTAACCACCTGCAGAGAGACAGACCTGGTTCTGTCCTGGATCCGTGTCCGAGGGCTGTGGGAAACACTGGACTGTAGAGTACCCTGCGCGGGGGCAAGCGCCATGTTGTCCCCCTGCGGTGTACTCGGCTCCTGTACAGTCATAACGCACGCCTATTTAAATGCTCAAAAACAAGAGACTGAGAGAGTAAAGGAATTGTTGGCTCGCTGATAGCAGTGTTTCAGCTGCGGCGCTGATGGGGCCTGCGGACCCCAAAGATGGGCGGCTTTGCAGCAGAACCCTGGCCCTCTGCCCTCTCCCTTCTCTCCTCGCTGGCTGGCCTTCCGCCTTTGCCCAACTCTGTGAAACCACCTTAAATAGCAGTTCGTACCTGGAAGCTGCCACAGGGACTTCGTAAGAGATGCTTTAAGCCGTGATCTTCAATTTAGCCACAGTCATTATGCTCAGTGATGATGGTTTTAAGCACGTTCAGAGCTTTAGTGGTGAGGCCTCCGCGGAGGATTTTGATACGTCAAGTGTTTTTATGTTATTGTACACCATTTCCGGAGCTGTGATTTTATCTTCTTTGTGCCTTTCACACTGGGAGAATCCGGGGCCAACCTCTCCTGCTGGGACTAGTCACGGAGCTTGGCTGGAGCTCTGGGTGTAGGGCCACCTCTCCAAATCGGAGCTTGTCCCAAGGAACTAGTAAGGGGGGCTGTGACGTAGGAAGGGCCCAGGAATCAGAGAATGGGGATATTCATTCTCATCAGTAAGTGCCCAGTTTCGTTCTGAAACACTTGGTGAGCTGGCTCGTCTGTAGCCATCAGGAAGTGGTACCAGAGCCGTCTAGGGTAGAGTGAGGCAGGCGAAAGGAAAGGCCAGCAACGTTTTTGGCTTAGATGCTGCCCCTGTGGCTAACAGTGTATGCATGAGAGCCCTGACCCGCTGAAACAGTCACCGGGGAGAAGCAGCGGGAAGGGCAGAGGAGAAGCTGCACATGGTGCTTGGTGGCTGGGGAGGCCAGTGGCTCATGGGATTCCTAGGACTCTCAGAGGCCGACCCACAGCCCCACGACTGTGTGAGTGTGGATTTGCGCTGACTTTTCTTCTCCTTCTGCAACCAGGTGTGGATCGGTCGGTGGTGACCGCAGGTCCAGCAGCTTCTGACAGCTCCCCTCCGGTGGTCAGGCCCAGGGAAAAGGCCCCCCACGCGGCCGCTGCCCACGGGCTCCAGCAGGAGCTGCCCGCCTCGGACTGCACAGGCTGCCGCCTGCGGAATGCCAGGGGCCACATGGCCTTGCTGCCCTTGAAGGAGACAGCCCAGTGCGAGCAGCAGGCTGGGCCCTGCATCGACAAAGGCACCCAAACCAAGAAGTCTGGGAAGAGCGGACAGATGAGGCACCGAGCCCAGCACCCAGCCCCTGGCAACGCCGGTGGGCAGCCGCCAGCAGCAGGAGGCCGCGAGCAGCCTGCACCTCACGTCCGGGACACCGCCCAGGCTCTGGAGATCACCCAGTATTTTTTTGAGGCTGTTTCTACCCAGATGGAGAAGTGGTATGAAAGGAAGATTGAGGAAGCACGAAGCCAGGCCAGCCACAAAGCCCAGCAGGACAAGGCCACACTGAAGGAACATATTAAAAGTTTGGAAGAGGAACTTGCTAAACTAAGGACGAAGGTGCAGAAGGAAAACTAGGGCCAGGGAAGTGGCACGGGAAGGGGCTCGTGGGGATTTCCGGTGGTGTGACTGCAGAACAGCTGTGCCTGAGGGGTCAGTTATGGTGCGCATAGGAGGCTTGCATTTAAAAAAAAAATCAGTAACTTCGAGAATGTGCCAGACACATGTTTCCTGTGCCCGGAAGTTCTGAAGACTTCAACAATTAAACTGAAACCCGCAGGAGCTTGCTGAGTTTCAGGTTTCATGACAAACTCAGAACTTTAATTCAAGTTCATCTGAAGTTCAAAAGCTCACATTAAGCCAGCCATGCTAAGAAACTGAATGATCCCCAAATTAAGGATATATGAAATAATATAAATCAAAAGCAAGAAGAGAAGTTAATCCCTTGTGAATGCTAATCAGGTTCATACAAACAAGCTGCTGTGCTGAAACAGGGTCTTTCTGTAAGAGGCTTGTAACTGCGACGCGCCAGACTCTTAATTCTCGAAATGCTGACATGTTAACCAGGTGAAAACTTATCGAGTGAGGAGAGATTTTCATGTCACGGGATCCAGTATATCTTAGAAGGTTTGCAGTCAGTTTATTTAAATAATGAGCAACTGGCTGACAGCACTGGGAATGTTTAATAATGGACACAAATGAGAAAGATTCAGATCATTTGATCACTGTTTCTGCATTTTCAGCCAAATTACAGAAATACTACAGTTGATTAATCTTAGTGATTTTAAAGCATCAGTGGAAAAACTTTCATGCAACAATTACCTGAAACTTCTGCAACCTCTTCGTAATCACACCCAAATATCCCAGAGTACTTTTCTGAATTTGAGCTTATTGGCTACATTTTATACAGAAATACGGCTATTGCTTGAAAGTATTTCATTTTTGATTGCGTCCTGGCTGTCATTGAAAACCTCAAAAGCTCTTCACTGCATTGCAGTGACTCTGTCAACACAATAAGTTGATTTAGTCCCCACAAGTCCCCAGCTTCATGGAGCTCTAAGGATTTTACTCTATGGAGTATACACATAGTTGTAAAAGTAGCATGGGTGCATTGAAACCTTGGGTTTAATTATTTGCCAAGTGTTTTGTCCCTTGGAATGTGAGATTATTTTCATCTCCTCAAAATTCCACGTGTGCATAGACACCTCCATTCCCTTTCTATAAATACAAGAACTGAGTAACCATTGCTTATAATTTCGAATAAAATGTTGCTCATTGAGCCAGAGAGACAATGACTTTCTGACATGGAAACACCCGGAAGGACAAAGGACACGTTTCGTCCCTTTGCTTTTTGCCTTCAAGCTCAGTGTTTTGTTTTGTTGGTTCCTCCAACACTGACCGTCTATGGCTGTAGATATTCCTCATTCATGCAGCCGTGTGCCGCCCTTACAGAACCTGGGTAGGGAATTAATTTGATGTTCCCTCACGTTTGTGTCATGTTTATGAGCTTGTCTCACTCCTTAACTAGCAAGTAGGTACACAGTTCTTCCCCAGAGACTTGCATTGGGTTGCTAAATGTGGAGACACTTCTCCTCTTTTCATTTATTTTTGTTCCTAATGCAGGATCCTAGATGGTACCTTCAGTTTTCTAAATCTGTCCCCAACAACGCATTATTCCTCAACATACATTAATCTATGGAGAGATGTCTAATAGTCAAAGAAGAGATGAATTCCTGAGATGTTCAGTAAGTCGTATCCCAAGCAGGACTTATTTTCACTTATCAAAATATCTCCTCTTACCTCAAAGGGTATCCTGGTAGAGAAATGCTCAAAATAAATTTTAATTTTGCCATCTAGACCATACAGTGCTCTGGCAGGAAGCATTTTATGTAACTCCCACCCAGCAGGAACAGGCAGCTTAGCGTTGTGAATGGGGTACTCTTGTCAAGTTGCTACTGGTAGACCAGGGAAGGACCAGATGCACGTGCTCTGAAGATCACCACGTGGACGTCTGTCTCACGGACGGGGAAACCAGCAGAGGGCAGGAAATGGAATGGGCTCAGTCGGCCTCCAAACCCAGAGAGGTGGCGGCCCCTCAAGGCCGATGCAATAGCTTTTTATGGGCAACAGCTGTTTGGTCCGTTTTTGTTCCTTAGTCAAAAGCTCAGCTCTGGGTCCAATGTGTATTTTCCCTTGTGCTATCTGCTAAAATGAGCAAATGCCACGGTAGTGACTTTTCCAAAGAAGCAGGACTGTTAACAATTTATAGCCTGTCATGTAGGTCATGTATGAAACTGAGATTGGGATTTTCAATAGCTGTGGGAAAAATGATGTAAAACACAGGAAAATTGTACAGTGTTGCAGTAATTTTAAAAATTGTTAGTGCATTAATGCATTGAGTGTATAGTAAATAATATCTGTGATAGATTATTAGTTTTAATCTTACTTTGGACTTTGGGAGCCCAAAATAAAGGAAGTGTTTTCATGTTTATACCTTTTTTTCAGTCAAGCATTGATACTTGTGAGGTATGTCTTCTATTTAATATTTTTATCACTGTGAATTTGTGTCTCTTCCAAGTGTTAAACATGGTTCTCAACACTGTGGATATTAAATTCCCCATTTAAAAGGGAAAGTGTGAGTACTCTGTTTAGCCTATACTTTGTGTGGTTGATCAGATTTTATGGTTCCTCTAAGAGTGCCTTCACCCAGCCACACCTCACCTTGTTTCTATGAAAGTGTAACTTAGGATAAATACATCTCCTTTCAAGCAGAGATCAGGTGCACTGTGTGAAAAAGAATTTTTTTAAAAAGCCTGGAACCTGGAGCGATTTCTCAGTGTAAGCTTAAATGTTCTGTTGAAACTGGCCCTTTTGGAAAATACTGAGCAAAGGACAAAACCCCACTTGTATGCAGGCAGAGAGAACATATTTTGACTGACAAATTGTTCCTAAAAGCTAAATAAGAGCCAATCAAATAAGATTGAAAGGACAAAACAGTTTTAAATCAGTTTAAGATACCTCTTATAATTAAGAAAAAAACATTAAAAATATTTTTAGTTGTAATGTGAAGGGGAAAATCTTTTCCTGTAAGTCAAATGTTATGACTATAAATGTGAATGTATTAAGTCCATGAAACACTAAAGGAAGACAGCACAGCAAAGCACTTTTTAAAATACAAAATAGAGAAAAAAGTGATTTAGTCTTAGTGAACAAAAACAGTAAATTTCATCCTAATATAATCTCTCCAATGCCTGACTAGCGGAAGGAGATAGTCTATAGCAATTTCTAGTTTGGCACAGGGTGACAATTTGTTTTTGATCCTGTTTGAATCTGTTTCTACATCTTCCCAACTTCTTTCAAGGTAGATGTGAGCTGCTTCCTTCTGGTGTTTTACTAGCACTTCCCTTACTTGTGCCATAAAAGAGGTAATTTAGGTAAGTATGGGTCTCAGCCTGTCTTCGAGCATCTGCTGGTAGAACTGTAATGCAAATACTGGAACTATGTTCTGCTTTGGGCAAATATTAGGCACCTGTCTCAGCAAGTACAGCCACAGCAGTAACTGTGCCATGAACTTAAAACTTCCAACCCGAGGATGCACTTCAAAGGAGGAAATTACATAAGGGCAGTCAGTGTGTTAAGTAATAGCCTTAGCCACCTGTCACATGCTAGAACGCTTTTGTATTTAAAATTTCTTTAGCATAAAGATTTATTGTAATTCAAATACATGAGTATTTACACATCTTATGAATAAAACTTTAACACTCAAGCAAGAGTATATCGTTTACAGGGAACGTCCTGAAAGGTGGTTTGTTGTCTGATGCAGAATACTGACAAAGACAAATACAATGTGTTTCACCAGCAGTTCTGTTCTGGCCAGTGTCTTAGTTAATGACTGTTCCATCGATGAGAAGAAATTGCTGACTAAGTCTTTCTAGGCCGAATAACAGATTTGGTCTATGATTCAGAGGGGATAATCAAGGCGTGATAAGTTAACAAATTAAACTTCTTTAGAGATGAAGGTAAATGCTTGTCCATTATAAAAATCTTGGCCTCTGGAAGATAAATTTTAATTTTCACAGTTTTACCCACTTTAAAAGAAAACAAACCCCACATTAGGTTGTCTTGGAAGTTCGTGGTATCTGCATCTTGCAGAGTCAAACCACAAATGCTCTTGTGCACCAGTGCTAGGAAGAGCAAGTCCCTGACTCCCACACCTCATAGAAGGGTGATTTTTCAGCAGCAAAATTAGATTTACTAGGGACAGACTATCCATGAGTCTGTATGTCAATCATGTTACACACAGATGAGCGTTCTCTTCTCCAAAGCTTCACTAACGTTCTGTTCGTTAGATTGCAACCGGTTGACCAGAAGTACACTTACATAAAACTGAAAATTGGCTTATACAAGCATTTTGAATTAGATTACCCTGTGGAGGACTGTTCAGTTATCTCGTCTGTGGGCTCTGAGGCTGTGGGAAATGGGGGTGGACCCCGGGCAAGGCAGGTCATTGACGTAAATCAGCTTATGCCTCTGGCACACAGCCCAGTACCGGACGCTGTTGTGCAACCAACACCACAATCTAACTTTAGAATATTTTCATCACTCAGAAGAGAAACCCCTTGTCCATTGGCAATTAAATACTCTCCATGCCATCTATAGCCCTGGGCAACCACTCACCTGCTTATTCTAGACGTTTCACAGAAACGCAGTCACACAACGTGTGATCTTTTGCGACTGGTCTCCAGGTCCATCCATGTCTATCATGTATCGGCCCTTCACTCTTTTTTCTTAAATAATACTGTGTGGATATATCATTTTATTTAACCATTTATCAGGTGGTGGGCATTTGGGTTGTTTGTACTTTTTGGTTATTAGGAAGACTACTGTGAACATTAGTATTCAAGTTTATTGTAGACATACTTTTCAGTGCTCTTGTTGATAAACGTAGGAGCAGAACTGCTAAATCATATGGTAACTGTTTAACCTTCTGAGCGACGGGCAGTCTTGTTTTCCCAAGGGGCTGCCCCATCTTCTGTTTCCACCAGCAAGGGGTGAGGCTTCCAATTTCCCTACATCTCCACCAACATTTGTTACTATCTCCCTTCTTAATTATGTGGATGTGAAGGAGTATCATTGTTTTATATTTCCCTGATGGCTAACAGTGTTGAGCATCTTTTATGTGATAATTGACCATTTGCTATACTGGTTTTTGCTTCTTAAACTGCTGGCACATCCAGAAATAGATTCAAAATGCTCTTCGGGTAAGTTTTTCAGGGCTATGCCAATTGTTTGATACTCTTTTCTTTGCTGCCGACATGCCAGGCTCCATGTTCTGTTACTTTGCCCGAGTAGTGTACACACAGACTGGCTTTAGGCTGCCCATCAGTGACCCTGAGCTCAACAAAACACATGGAGACTAAAAATCTTTCAGAATGATGATGTAGTTAAGATTTTGCTAAGGCAAGTGTTTTTTCTAACTCCTTCAGCTGTATGTTGCCTTGAGTAATCATCATCCGGATTGTATCCTGTAGAGAAAGTGAAATCTGGTCACTGTTTTACCTCATTAAACAAGGTATAGTTCTTTTAGTTTTGTTTTTAGTCAAGAACCAGTACTGAGATTTGCAACTGCTGCGTATTAGGGAAGTGAAAAGCTAACGGGTGTACAATGTCTGGCATGCTTTCATGCACCCCCAGCGTCATGCTTCCCAACGGCCCTGCTGTAATTACAGCCTTGTCGTATGTGTGTGTAGTACAGTTTAACAGAGAAGTTGGGTGATGCTACCGTGGAACGCAGGTACAGCAAGAATTGTAAAATTTAAAATATCGTTTGAAAAATCGTAACATTCAGAGCCATGATCAAGATAGAGCATCTCTGTGACATTTATATGCCAGGATGTCTACTCAACTTTTTAAAAACTTCACTGATCAGGTCGAACACCAACATCTCGTTCTCACCTCTTCGGTGGCACTTTTGTTTCTTTTGAATTCTTCCCTTGCCCACTCTTGCAGGTATTTGCGATCAGAATCATTCGGAACTTGCCGAACTGCTTGCAAAATCCTTCTGTACAGGAGGAGAACTTGTCGCCTTCTCATGAACTGTACCGGGGAAGAGAAACGCAATTAAAACTGCACAGTCTTCAGGCCAGGGGGCTCTATTTTAGCAATCCCAACTGTAACCACGAGTTCTCTTTGATCCTCAATGTTGAAAAGGGCAAAGAGAAAACACTTAAGAAAACGGCAATTCGTTTATTTGGGTTATTCGCTTACTACTTTGTCAAACCTAAGAACCCCTAAAATCAAGAGCTGACAGGGCAGAAGGACTACCAGTCTCCTAGAAGCTGTAACCACGGTAACAGCACTTATTCTACACGCAGTTGTGCAAAGCCTTTGGTCTGTAGTATGTATGGCTCAGCACGACAGGCAGAGCAGCCCTCACCGCGGCGGTCAGGCCGCTGTGGCATCGGGGCGCCTGGCGAGCAAGAGCCCCGCCCGCCTGCCCTCCCCCGCCAAGCCTCCTCCGCTAGAGGACCACCCCGCTCCCGTCCGGCTCCGCGGCGGGAAGCCCCGCCCCTCCAGCCCTGGCCAATCACAGTGAGCGTAGGGTCGGGACCCCCCTCCCCCCCCCCAGAATTCGGTAGACTAGGTGGAGGCAGAGGGGGATAACAGATCAGACCCAGAAAAGCCGCCCTATAAGGCCGGCGAGAACAACTGGTACCTGCTTCAGCGTTAACGTCGCTGGGGGTAAGCGGGAAGCGGCCATATTTTCCAGAGCGCTCGGTCGGCCAGAGACCCAGTGCGCAGGAGCGGAAGTGGGCCAGGGGCCAGGGGCCAGGAGGCGGGGCGAGCTCAGTTTCCTGGGCGACGCCGGCAGGTCCGCCGCGGAGGTGGGCAGCCGGCCTGAACTAAAGCTCTCGGGTTCGCAACCGGTTATATATGGTTCGCAACCGGTTATGAGCCAGGTGACCTTGGGCGGTGTCACTGGTCTTAGCCTGAGTTTTCTTGTCGTGAAACGGGATAACTTGCTTGCATCAGGGATTGTGTTACCATGAAATAGGAGTGGTAAGGCAGCACAGTTCCTGGCACCTAGTTAATAGTTTTCGTTACAAGGAAGTTAGAGGTTTTGGCGGCAATGGGGTAAATTATTTTGGTGTATTTCTTTTAAGCTTTTTTGTGTATGGCTAAAAATACCAAATAACTTTAACGTTAGTTTCAAAAGTTTGCATCCTATTCTTTTGTCTTTTTCTCTCGTTTTTTATCCTGCTCTTTTCTATGGCAAGATTTATTTTCCTGGCGTGGCAGTCTGTTTATGATTAGTAACAAGGCTTTTAAAAGGCCGCCCATTGCAGTTTTAGTTTTGTATCTCAAATGATGAGGAACTGAATATCCCCAGGCCTTAAGTTTTTACTCATGGTTGTTTTATCTTCCTCCTAACACACCACACGTCTTTTTTAAGTGGGGTTCGCAAATTTTTGCTGTATTACTTTCTAAATAGGAGAGCAAAAAATGTTCAAGTATCCGCTTACTGAACATCGCTTGCTGATATTCTCTCGTGCTCCCTTGTCCTAGTTGTGTTCTTCTGGCAACATTATTGGCTTGTTTCTTCATCTGTAAAGTGAAATAATAGCATCTACCTCGGAGCTGTTGTATTACATGTAATACACTCAGAACAAGACCTGGCACTGTATGTATAGGAGTGATGCTGGTACCAACCGTTTTTGTTGTTATTAAAGTATCGTTGATGTACAATCTTGTGACGGTTTCAAATACACAACAGTGGTTCAACATTCACCCATACTGAGTCCTCCTCCCCTCCATTCTGGCCCCTATCAGCATAGTAAGATGTTAGTGTCATTGTCTTTGCTGCCACCACCATTTTTTTTTTTTAAGTTTGTCTACTAAGTAATTAGCTTTAACAATTCACTGCTGATTTTTTTTAAATACTAAATATCCTTTACCACTTTGTTATATTCATTTTGTGAACCATCATGACTTTGGTTGTCCGTTTTTGGCAATTTAAAACTTTTACTCAGAGTTTTTATTTTCATCCTTTTCTCTTATATAGCCTTCAATCCTTATATAAGCGTTTTCATTTCTTCTGAGGCTTTCAATTTTATCTTCTTTGAAGTCATTTGTAATTCTATTTCAGAACTTTGTAATTCTGTTTTTTCTCTTTTTCGTTGCTTTTAAAATACTCCATCTAGAACTTGTTTTATGGTGGATATAAATTCTTTAACAACTGCTAAACTAACTTCAACATCATTTATTAAATAATTCATTCTTCTTGGGCTTTGTAATGCCCATATGGTAAATTATTTGGATTATTTCATCTGGAATTGGTATCACGTTGTTTCTAATTTTTTTACTGTATGTTCCATTTTTGTTGTATATTGTGTTTTATTTGGCAAGACTACACCCCTGTAGTTTCTTGTAATAATCTTCTGTTAAAGTTGACCTTTAAAAATGTTTTATATCATTTCCCTCCCAATCATTTCAGGATTTAAAAAAATATTTGAGTGTTGAATCTTTAGTATATGAGCACAAACATTTTTACTAATTCTTCTTCCTATCTAGAAAAACATTCATTCATGCTAGGTAATTACACTGTCATGAGTCCTGTGTTCCCTGTCCTCAGACTCTCACTTTGGGCCAGAAGACATCTAAGTCCAGTGTAGTATTACACATGTCCAGGTTCCTATCTTGAGAGCTCATTCTTCCTGGAGGACTTCTGAGGTAGGGGCTTGTCAGGCAAAGAAGGTAAGAAAATTTCAGACAACACATGGAACACTGGCAGGTCCCAGCCCCTCCGGGGGTTGCTGTGATCAGATCATAGTGTGGTGGGCATGCTGGGAGAAAGGGGAAGGAGAATCAGGCCACGGTGGGAGGCATGAATAACACCCTCTTCACAACAGGGCCCTCTGAAGGAATTCTGGGAAGGTCTCCTTGGATGTTGTGAGTAGGATGAAGTGAGCAAAGTGATGTGTCTGGGACGCCACTGCCGTAGTCCAGGTTACAGACTGACAGAGCTCCAGCTGCAGTGCAGGGAGGAGAGAGAGAACGGAGGACAGGCGGAGAGGAACGTCCAGGAGTTAGACTGGACAGGCTGGGTTTGGGCGGACACAGAGAAGGCAGGCAGACAGAGAGGATGAGCACGAAGGGGAGAGCAAGCACCTCCTCAGTGACCCAGGCGCGTCCTACTCCTTCCCCTGGGACGGACCCCGGCCCTGTCAGGTCCCGCCGGCTGTCCTGGGACTGCCCCCATGCTTCCCAGCCCTTGCCCATCGTGGCACAAGCTGAAAACGGCACTTGGGGGCATCTGCTAACTGGACTGCCTGTGATCCCAGACCCGAGGAGCTACCCCAGAGCCAAGGGAATCAGTACCTTGGCACACCAGTTGGGAAGCTCCAGCTTAGACGGTCCTGTCAGTTAAAGGTGGATATGCTAGACAGCATCACCTTCATAATGCTGGAGTCTTCCCTACCAGACCCAACCCTGCTGGGAGATTAAACTTCCTGTCGCCGTAAAGGGCTTTTGGTCAATGAAATGACAGTGGAAGAGACACAAATCATTTTGGAGCAGAATCTTTACAAACCATTGTTTGCCCCAACTTACCATTTTTCCTCTGCCGCAGGCCAGCATGTTGCAGCTCCCATCACAGACAAACCCTTACTGCAGGCACGGGTCCTGCCAGCACAGCATCGGCCAGTGGGAGTCGGCCAAGCCGGCAGGTAGGCCCACTGCCCTGGCCCCTTTCCACTCCCCCCACTCAGGTCCTGTTCCCTAACAGTGGTCACAGATTACATCAACAGTGGGGCATATATGTATATATATATATATATATTTTTAATAGTCTTCAGAATATAAGCTGCATAGCTTTTTAGAATAAAAAATAATGGCATAACAGGTACATGCCTTAGGACACTTGGTTAAACAAGCAATCTGTGCCTTTGACCACCTCAAAAGGGTGGCAAACCTCACAGTGGACTGTGATGATAGACGATTACATGTTGTCTACATGATAGCATGTTGTCTACAAAAAACCATTCTGACAGAACTTAACACAGAACACAGTTTCAAGTATTCAAGCACTACTTTCTGGTCAAGTAAAAACTGCCTAGAACTTGGTGTATTTTGACTGGAAAAAGAAATAGATACAGCTGCATAGTGTTTCTGGAGATAGCACTTCTTTTCCAGAGTGAGAGTGGCTCAGTCCATCTTGAAAGCAGTGTAAATGGTTCTTCCTCTTAACTGTTAAGGAAAAAAGTGAACTAAAGAAATAAATTACTACAGCAACCGTGACAATAGCACTGAAAGAACTAAATAAACAAGGGAAAAATCATCTTTCTGTCATTGCATAGTCTCCTGAAGCAGCAAGTGTGAAGAAGTGGCTTTTCAGTGTTGTCCGTTTATACACAGCACAAGGGTCATTTTTGGATTCATTGGGCCGCCATGATGTCTGGTTGCCTTATGAGAACACACGTACCACAAGCTTCCTGCTCTCAAAGAGAAAGCAGTTCCTTTCTCATGAAACACAACAAGAAAACATAACAGTGGGACCCTAGAAAACTGCTGTCTCAGCCACCTGATGGCTTTTGGGTGTACACTATGGGCAAGGCAGAGCCGGGGCTCCAAAGGGTGGTTGCCTTTAGTCCTTTGTCCAGAGGACTGGCACCGTTCCACACTCCTCGCAGCATCTCCTTGAGGCAGGCAGCCAGGGTCCCTGTGAGGGGAAGCAGATGCCTGGGCCCCAAAGGCCCCCCTCTAGAGCCAGGGCTTCTAAGGCAGGCTGGAAGGGCAGCTCTCCCCCTGAGTATGGAACCAGGTGCCTGCTGTTGCTCCGAGAACTGTGGCTCAGACAAAGCAGGGAGCCTGAGAGCTTTCTCTAAAGTTCTGAAAAACTACTGCAAGATAAAAGGTACAATGCAGTAAAATTTTTTGTAGTTGTTGAATATTTATAAGTCAGAAGCACAATAAGAGTATCATATTTTAGAACTGTGAGTCCAGAAACAGTTGTCCACAAGGGAGCACAAGGGCAAGAAGTGTGTGTGACATTCTTAAAGTCTCACTTTGGACTGTGTGCCTTCTTTTCTACAGGTGGTCAGAGGCTGTCACCAACTCAAACCACTGCCTGAGAGCATCGCTGAGGGTCTCGGGAAGCGCGTTCACATCGCGAAGAATTATATAGAATGGGAATGGGAACTCTTCCATGTAGGATCGGATTTCAGGCATCTCTCCAGGTCCTTTGAATATTGGTACTTTAATGTCCAGGATAGAATCCTGTCCACAGAAGACATTTTGGAACAAAAACAAAAACAAAAACAAATCAGTATCATTGGCTAGCTCTTTTGTGATCTCTTGTTGGAAGGTTTTAGGTCTTGTGTGTCTAATTCTTGCACATAAAACTAGCTTTTATTATTAAGTAAAACAGAATTTTCAGAACTCTCATTTAGGAGGAAGCAGATGTTTCTCTGAGCACCCCCTCCAGGAGAATACACTGAAACGGAGGAGGGGATGGGCAAAAGCCCTGATTTCCCTACAACAGCATCTCCCGTTCTCTACTTGGATTGATTCACATGAAATCTTCGGGTTGCTTTCCAGGCCTTACTGTGGCCTGTAGGAACAAAACTTCCCCTGGAACAGAACTGCCACGTGGGCACCCTTCACTCAGCTATAGCTGCTCCCGCTATGAGGAGGGCACCGGTGAGATAGGCGACAGGAAAGCACAGCTGCCCGTTTCCAAGTGAACGAGGCCCACTGTCAAGGCTGCACTACCTGCAGTGACGCTACACGGAGGGAAATGATGACCCACCACAGAACGTCAGCACAGGAAGTGCCCAAGAGGATGCTCTGAGTCAGTCTGAGCCCTGGCTTTCCTCATCACCTATAATCTCTGTGTTTCTGTTTTTCACTGAAAAGTGGGACTTATGATCCCTTTCCCACTGGGTTACTGCAGTGTTACATGAGAAAATACTTATGAAGTGCCTAGCACAGCATCTGACAGGGAGTTCTGAGGCCCTATTTCCAGACAGAATGGGCTGAAGGGAATCCCACACTTTATCCCCAGAGAAGTCGTTTTTCTAGTCACTCACCCGTGAACTGGGATTGTCCAACACAACAAAAATGACAAAGATGTTAGCATTCCGGGAAGCCTGAACTGCGGCCAGGACTCTGTCTTTGCCCTCAAGGAAAAGGCCACGTCCATCAGAGACTACCAGGAGGAGCTGGGCAGTTTCTGTAGCAGAACGTGTAGCAGGAGAGGAAGGGAGCATAATGAAAATCCACTTTGAACAGCTCACAACTAAGATACGTTAGTGTAGGCTTTCTCTGTACTATTAAAGCCAAACATCTCTGAAACTGAATTCTGGGCACTAGCAAAACGAACCCCTGGTTAGCTCTACTGCTTCAGACGCCCAAGTCAGAGACAAGGCTGAACACAGACACACACAGCTGTCAACAGAACAGTTTTCCCACAGCGCTCCAGGGAATATCACATTTAGATCAAACTTCATCATACAGCAACATATGTAAGAATCAAAACACATAGTTCGTGGCTAGAAGCGGTAAAAATGGTAATACTACTCAGGCCCTTAGAGGGCAGTGCGCAACTCAGAAACCTGGATGCGTCTTTCAAATTTTAGTCATCATCACCTTCAAGGTTTTAGTACTTAATTTCTGTTTTTTTTTCTTGAGACAGACTCAAACAAATATTTAGGTAGAAGGGATCATTAAAATGGCGAATAAAAATGTTTAAGATTTTTTAGCTATGTTTCCAGTGAAAGATTGTAGTGCTTAAGAGTGGGCTTTTCTTCTGTCAAAAAAACTTAGCAAATGTTGACAGGTGTGAAGGGCTTGCTTCAAACAGGAAGTTTGTCCATGAGGCAGTTAGGATTGAGAGATTTTGGAAAAAGCAGATAAACAATTGGTGTGTTTCAAGCCTCCAATCAATCATGGTTAGATTAGTTGTTTTCTGAATTGTGTCCTCCTCTGCTTTCCTGTTATTAAAATATTACAGAATATTCTTTATACTTAATTCCATAAATATTGCTCCTTTCTTTCATAACTCTGAACTCAATCTATCAAGTAACTATATACTAGTTAATTACAAACTAGTTCGTCACTGATTATAAGCCTCATGAGTGTGGGTTCAATAAAATTTTTTTAATGAATGAGTATAAAATTCCATGAAGGCTGAATACCTCTCCATCTCCTGTTTAGGTCTTCTTTGTAGAATACTTTATACATGTATACTAAAGAGATGGTGATGGCACTGTGAGAGGAAGCTAGCAGCTTACAGACGCAGAGAACAGAAGGGCATTTTGCTGACAAACATGGAAGAAGGCAGCTCACCTGGACTGATGTTTTGTGAGAGCTGCCGAGCAGCTGCAAACATGTTGGCTACAGACTCTAGAAACTAAACCAGAAACAGACAATTGGAATTCTGCTTAAACTCTATGCCCATTGTTAAGAGACTAAAAGTATTTCTGACATTTCAGTGATTATCAGAGAGCCATCTCAGATCTGCAGGCAATCAGACTGTCCCTCCCAGCCACTGTAAAGGATCCACAGGCCCTGCCCTGCTGTATCTACCCCTGGGCGCTGGTGCTCTGCAGCACAGACAAGGCCTGTGTCTCTGGCAGACACACCACTAGGATTCTGCAAGACAGCTGGAAGGAAAATAAATGCTTCCCTTGAGGGATAAGAAGTCAACAACTCCCCCAAATGAACCAAACAGCTATATTCTTTCAAGAAAATAATTGAGCAAAAAAACAAAGGCCAGTGCAACATAAAGAAAGAGGCTAAATTAGGACAGGAAACTGTCCCATGTTATGTTTAAACTTACATCACCTGGGCAAGGCACTGGCTTTATTTTCTATCATTTCTTCTCTAGGCTAAATGGGGGAGAGAAACTGGTCCTGACCCACATGATACAG
This sequence comes from Phataginus tricuspis, assembly GCA_029783875.1. Lineage (NCBI taxonomy): Eukaryota > Metazoa > Chordata > Mammalia > Pholidota > Manidae > Phataginus > Phataginus tricuspis. The sequence goes on from JAQQAC010021848.1 coordinate 8,768,398, forward strand.
GTACTGGGAGATGGTTTCTTTTGCATAATGTTTCAAACCTCTCAAAAAAATAGGGAGCCAGAAAATCAGTGAGGCAAAGACAAGTGGACTTTGAGGAACTGAGACTAAAAAGGTCACACCCTATTTTGTGGATGCCAAGGAAGTTTCTATTCTAGTGGCACAAGGGCTGAGGTTGAGGACTCTACTGTATCATACATTTCACCTGTTGTAATGCCGTACCAGGGAGGAGGGAGTTCTAAAGAATAACTGTGCAGAAGACATTTGATGTCACCAGCATACCTGAGCGATCTTGGTTTTCTTTTGCTGGAATTTGCAGAGCTGCAGAATCTGAGACCCCGAGTAATCACCAAACTGTTCATGGAATGGGTGTAAGAGCTTTACAGACTCTCCAAAACTTGGGAGAGAAAAGCCGAATACAATGGGAGTTACTTTTTGTTGTGCAACCAAAAAAAATGAAAGGAGGTTGTTTTTTCCAGTGGGATGAAAAGGCCCCTTACCTGCACACAGCAATCTGGCCCACTTCTAGCAGGGTGAGAGCATTTCCAATCACAGCCAAAGATTCAAATGCAAGCTGTAAAAACAGGAAGTCAAAGAATTGAAGGAATCAGAATATCCTAATATCCTCTATAGACCAGTGCCTCTCAACATTTCATACCAAAATTATCACAGAACATGTTATTTTTGTACGGCACACAGGGAACATCAATATGGCTATTCACCACTAACCCAGAGCCTTTGGTGGCCTTAGGCCCTGGCTACTACCACAAATCCTGATACCCAGAATCCATTTCATTGGTAGGAAAGGTCTGCTCTAGACAGCATCTAATAAAAGTGATCTTGAGAAATCTGGTCCATAAAATTTTTTAAACTTTCTTTTTTTTGACTATATAACAAGTAAATCTCTTACAGCAAAGGACTTTAAAAACCAATTTCTTCTAATCTGTGCATAAGTGATAGCATAGTTTCAGAATTCAAATTCAATTAAAAAGATGACAATATTTGTAGCAATTAACATCTGAACAGCTATCAATTGCACCACATAAAACTGAGCACTCTACATACATTATTTAATTTTCATCACTCTTGAGCATGAGGTAGCTATAGTTAAAATCCTCATTTTTCAGAAGATGAAACTGCCCCTGAAGAAGTAAATAAATTACCAGAAGTGATTCGGTACTACGTTGGGAGATGGGATCTGAATGCAGGTACAGAGGTTACACTGACTTTTCCCAGCAGAACGTCTGTCTAGATTTTCAGTTGTTCACTGGCTCGTGCTGGAGAACAAGATCACTGCAGGCAAACAGTGCTCAGTGTCCATGATGGAGGTATCATGAGTCATTCTGGGCAGGCCTCGAGTTCTCATTCATACTGACAGAACACTAACTCTAGATAATTACAGACTTGAAAAAATGTACACTGGGCACATATTTTTTTATTAAGGTATCAATACATTATGAAGGTTTAACATGAGGAACATTGCGGTTACAGCATTCACCATATTATCAAGTACCCCCCACACCCCACTGCAGTCACTGTCCATCAGCATTGTAAGATGTTATATAGAGTCACTACTTGTCTTCTCTGTGCTGTACTGCTTCCGCATGACCTACCTATATTGTGATTGCTAATTACAGTGCCCCTTAATCCCCTTCTCCCTCCCTCTCAACCCACCCTCCCCAACCCCTCTCCTTTGGTAACCACTAGTCCTTCGGAGTCTGAGAGTCTGCTGTGAGTTTTGTTCCTTCAGTTTTGTTTTGTCATTACATTCCACAAAGGAGTGAAATCATTTACTACATGTCTTACTCTACCTGGCTTATTTCACTAAGCATAATACCCTCTAGCTCCATCATGATGTTGCAAATGGTAGGATTTGTTTTCTTCTTATGGCTGAATAATATTCCATTGTGTATATGTACCACATCTTTATCCATTCATCTACTGATGGACACTTAGGTTGCTTCCATATCTTTGCTATTGTAAATAGTGCTGTGATAAACATAGGGGTGCATATGACTTTTTGAATCAGGGATCATTTTCTTCAGGTAAATTCCTATGAGTGGAATTACTGGGTCAAATGCTCTTTCTAATTTTAGATTTTTGAGGAACCTCCATATTGCTTTCCATAATGGTTGAACTAATTTACATTCCACCAATAGCATAGGAGGGTTCCCCTTTCTCCGCATCCTCGCCAGCATTCGATGTTGCTTGCCCTATGGATGCTAGCCATCCTAACTGGTGTGAGGTGGTATCTCCTCGTAGTTTTAATTTGCATTTCCCTGATGATTAGTGATGTGGAGCATCTTTTCATGTGCCTGTTGGCCATCCGAATTTCTTTGAAGAAGTGTCTGTTTAGATCCCCTGCCCATTTTTTAATCGGGTTATTTGCTGTTTGCATGTTGAAGCATGTGAGCTCTTTACATATTTTGAACATCAACCCCTTATTGGATATGTCATTTACGAATATATTCTCCCACATAGTAGGATGCCTTTTAGTTCTGATGGTGTCCTTTGCTGTACAGAAGCTTTTTAGTTTGATGTAGTCCCACTTACTCACTTTTGGTTTTGTTTCCCTTGCCCAAGGAGAAGGGTTCTGGGAAAAGTTGCTCATGTTTACACTCAAGGTTTTTCCTATATTTTCTTCTGTGAGTTTTAATGGTTTCATGACTTACACTTAGGTCTTTGATCCATTTCAAGTTTATTTTTCCTTATGGAGTTAGACAGTAATCCAGTTTTATTCTCTTACATGTAGCTGTCCATTTTTGCCAACACCAGTTGTTGAAGAGGCTATCATTTCCCCATTGTATATCGATGGCTCTTTTTCATGCATTAGTTGGCCATATACGTGTGGGTTTATATCTGGGCTCTCTATTCTGCTCCATTGATCTATGGGTCTGTGTTTGTGCCAGTACCAAATTAGGTTGATTACTGTGGCTTTTTAGTACAGCTTGAAGTCGGGGAGCGTAATCCTCCCAGCTTTATTCTTCCTTCTCAGGATTGCTTTGACTATTCGGGGTCTTTTGTGGTTCCATATGAATTTTAGAACTGTTTGTTCTAGTTTATTGAAGAATGCTGTTGGTATTTTGATAGGGATTGCAATGAGTCTGTAGATTGCTTTAGGCAGGATGGCCATGTTGTCAATATTGATTCTTCCTATCCACGAGCACAGGATGTATTTCCATTTATTGGTGTCTTCTTTAATTTCTCTCCTGAGTGCCTTGTAGTTTTCAGGGTATAGGTCTTCCACCTCTTTGGTTAGGTTTATTCCTAAGTATTTTATTCCTATTGATGCAATTGTAAATGGAATTCTTTTCCTGACTTCTCTTTCTGCTAGTTCGTTAGTATATAGGAATGCAACCAATTTCTGTGTATTAATTTTGTATCCTGCAATTGTGCTGAATTCAGTTATTAGTTCTAGTGGTTTTGGGTGGACTCTTAGGGCTTTTTATGTACAATACATGTCATCTGCAAACAGTGACAGTTTTTCTTCCTTGCCAATCTGGATGCCTTTTATTTCTTTGTGTTGTCTGATTGCCATGGTTAGGACCTCCAGTATGTTGAATAAAAGCTGTGAGAGTGGGCATCCTTGACTTGTTCCTCATCTTAGAGGAAAACCTTTCAGCTTTTTGTTGTTAAGTATGATGCTGGTGTGGGTTTGTCACACATGGCCTTTATTATATTGAGGTATTTGCACTCTACACCCATTTTATTGAGTATTTTTCATGAATGCATGTTGAATTTTGTCAAATGTTTTTTCAGTATCTATGGAGATGATGTGATTTTTGTCCTTGTTTTTGTTGATGTGGTGTATGATGTTGATGGATTTTCGAATATTGTACCATCCTTGCATCCTTGGAATAAATCCCACTTGATCAGAAGGACTATCCTTTTGATGTATTTTTTAATTCGGTTTACTAATATTTTGTTGAGAATTTTTGCATCTATGTTCAACAAGGATATTGGTCTGTATTTTCTATTTTTTTGGTATCTCTGCCTGGTTTTGGTATTAGAGTGATGCTGGCCTCGTAGAATGAGTTTGGAAGTATTCCCTCCTCTTCTACTTTTTGGAAAACTTTTAAGGAGGATGGGTATAAGGTCTTCTCTGAAAGTTTGATAAAATTTAGTGATGAAGCCAACTGGTCCAGGAATTTTGTTCTTAGGTAGTTGTTTGATTACCAATTCAATTTCACTGCTGGTAATTGGTCTGTTCAAGTTTTCTGTTTCTTCTTGGGTCAGTCTTGGAAGGTTGTATTTTTCTAGAAAGTTGTCCATTTCTTTCAGGTTATACAATTGGTTAGCATATATTTTTTCATAGTATTCTCTAATAATTCTTTGTATTTCCATGGTGTCCATAGTGATTTTTCCTTTCTCATTTCTGATTCTATTTATGTGTTTACACTCTTTTTTTCTTGATAAATCTGGCTAGGGGTTTATCTATTTTGTTCATTTTCTCAAAGAACCAACTCCTTCTTTCATTGGTTCTATTGTTTTATTCTTCTGAATTTTATTTTATTTCTGCTCTGATCTTTCTGTCACTCCTTCTACTGACTTTGGGCCTCATTTTGTCTTCTTTTTATTGTTTCATTAATTTTGAATTTAGACTGTTCATTTGGGACTGTTCTTTCTGAGGTAAGCCTGTATTGCAGTGTACTTACCTCTTAGCATGGCCTTTTTGCATCCCAGAGATTTTGGGGTGTTGAGTAGTTGTTTACATTTGTCTCCATGTATTGCTTGATCTCTGTTTTTATTTGCTTATTGATCCATTGGTTATTTAGGAGCATGTTGTTAAGCCTCCATGTGTTTGTGGGTTTGTTTTCTCTGCATAATTTATTTCTAGTTTCATGCCTTTGTGGTCTGTGAGGCTGGTTGACACATTTTCAGTCTTTCTGAATTTACTAAGGCTCTTGTTATGGCCTAGTATGTGATCTATTCTGGAAAATGTTCCATGTGCACTTGAGAAGAATGTGTATCCTGCTGCTTTTGAGTGGAGTGTTCTGTATTAGTCTGTTAGGTCCATCTGTTCTAATGTGTTGTTCAGTGCCTGTCTCCTTAATTTTTTTCCGTCTGGTTGATCTGTCCTTTGGAGTGAGTGGTGTGTTGAGGTCTCCTAAAATAAATGCATTGCATTCTATCTCCCCCTTTAATTCTGTTAGTATTTGTGTCACATATGTTGATGCTTCTGTGTTGGGTACATATATATTTATAAGGGTTTATAAATATTTATAATTATTATAAACATAAAAATTTATAATCCCCTTGTTGCACTGATGCCTCCATCATTATGTAATGTCCTTCTTTGTCTCCTGTTACTTTCTTTGTTCTGAAATCTATTTTGACTGAGACAAGTACTGCTACTCCTGGTCTTTTGTATTATTTGCATGAAATATATTTTTCCATTCCTTCACTTTTAGTCTGTGTATGCCTTTGGGTTTGAAGTGAGTCTCTTGTGGGCAGCATATAGATGGGTCTTGTTTTTTCATCCATTCTGTAACCTATGTATTTTGATTTGTGTGTTCAGTCCATTTACATTTAGGATGATTACCGATAAATGTCTACTTACTGCCATTGCAGGCTTTAGGTTCATGGTTACCAAAGGTTCAAGGGCAGCTTACTATCTAACAGTCTAACTTAACTCCCTTATTACACTATTTGAAACCCAATATAAAGGTTCTTTTTTTTATCCCTTCTTTCTCTCCCTCCTCCCACTCTTTATATGTTAGGTGTCATATTCTGCACTCTTAGTGTTTCCCTTGACTGTTTGTGGGTAGCTGATTTAATTTTCATTTGCTTAGAAACTAACTGATGTACTTTATTTCTTCTGGAGATGGCTACCTAGCCTTAGGAGCATTTCCATCTATAGCAGTCCCTTTGAAATTCACTGTAGAGAGGATTCAAGATGTTGGAGTGAAACGTGACACAGATAACTCCTCCCAAAACCACAAATAGTACAAAAATATAGGTAATTAATACAACTAACCCTAAAAGAGCAACAAGAAGGCTGAACCAGACTGCATACAGACCTCACGAACAGAGCAGACCTCACGAAACAGGGTAACGTACGAAAGCCTTAATCCGGCGAGACCCAGGCCCTCCCCCACCCCAGCTTACCGGTGGGAGGAAGAGAAACGGAGCGGGGAGGGGAAGCTCGGGACTGCTGAGTGCCTAGTCCTGGAGATCTGCTTTATGAGCAGAAGCCTATGTTGTGTGGTACTCTGGACTTTGGGGAGCTTGGATGGGCGGAGTGCTTGGGAGACTGACATTCTGGCCGTTTGTGGAGGGGGGGATCCACATCCAGCCGCTCTGTGTCAGAGGAGAAGTGGGCAGTCTGAGAGGCTTCCTAGTAGTGGGACGGCTGCTGAAAGGGTGGGGTTTGCACGGAGCATGCTGCACAGGAGAAGGGAGAGCTGGACAAGGTTGTTGGGGCACACTCTGCCCAGCTGGTTGGGAACTTTGAGGAGCTTCAGGTGCTCCATCCCCTGACTGCCTACTCAGCTCCAAGGACACCCACTGTGACACGCAGCCTGCTGCACCTTCCTCCTAGCCTGCCGGCACTGGTTTGCAAACTGGCAGTCACTGTGCTGGTGTCAGGCCAGCCAGAGGGAAGCCCCGCCTACAACAGCTAGAGACACAAAGCACAGAGTCTCACACGTGTGTGACTGGCCCACTGGCTCTGACACTCGAGAAAGGTACCGCAGACGGGAATCAGGAAACAAATCTTTCCTCCCCACAGGCACCAGCTCCACTCCCCTACGAACCACAACCTCACTCTAGGGGCTGAGCAGCTCCAAAGACTGGAGTTTCTGCACACTAGTGGGCACCACACAGAAATATGAAACGACATAAGAACATCGTTCAGACCAAGACCTCACAAACCCCAGAAAAAGGGCCAAATGAAACTGAACTCACCAATCTTCCTGAAAGAGAGTTCAAAATAAAAATTATAAATATGCTTATGGAGGTACAGAAAAATATTCAAGAACACAGGAACAAATTTAAGTTGGAGATTCAATCATTAAAAATTCCATACCTGAAATGAAACATACAATGGAGGGATTTAAAAGCAGACTAGATGTAGTAGAAGAGACGGTAAATGGAATAGAAAATAGAGAAGAGGAGTAGAGATAAAAAAGAATCTCTAAGAATGAAAGAATATTGAGACAACTGTGTGACCAATCCAAAAGGAACAATATTCGCATAATAGGGGTACCAGAAGAAGAAGAGAGAGACAAAGGGATAGAAAGTGTCCTTAAGGAGGTAATTGCTGAAAACATCTCCAATCTGGGGAAGGACATAGTCTCTCAAGCCATGGAGGTGCAGAGATCTCCCAACACAAGGGATCCAAAGAAGACAACATCAAGACATATAATAATTAAAATGGCAAAGATCAAGGATAAACACTGACTTTTAAAAACAGCCAGAGAGAGAAAAAAGATCACATACAAAGGAAAACGCATCAGGCTTTCTCCAGACTTCTTAACATAAACCGTACAGGCCAGAAGGGAGTTGCATGATATATTTAATGCAATGAAGCAGAGGGCCTAGAACCAAGAATACTCTACCCGGCAAGGTTATCATTTAATTTGAATGAGGGATTAAACAATTTTCAGATAAGCAAAGGTTGAGAGAACTTACCTCCCACGAACCACCTCTACAGTGCATTTTGAGGGGACTCCTATAGATGGAAGTATTCCTAAGGCTAAATAGATGTCACCCAACGGATAGACATAAGGTACAGAATATGATTCATAACATACAAAGAATGGAGGAGGAAGACAAAGGAGGAAAAACGAAGAATATTAGGTTGTGTTTGTAATAGCATACAAAGTGAGTTAAATTAGACTGTCAGATAGTAAGGGAATTACCCTTGAACCTTTGGTAACCACGAATCTAAAGCCTGCAATGGCAATAAGTACATACCTATCGATACTCACCCTAAATGTAAATGGTCTGAATGCACCAATCGAAAGACATAGAATTACTGAATGGATTAAAAAACAAGACCCATCTATATGCTGCCTACAAGACACTCACTTCAAACCCAAAGATATACACAGACTGAAAGTAAAGGTATGGAAAAATATTTTTCATGCAACTAAGAGTGAGAAAAAAGCAGGAATTGCAGTACTTCTATCAGACAAAATAGACTTCAAAACAAAGAAAGTCACAAGAGACAAAGAAGGACATTACATATGATAAAAGGGTCAATCCAACAACAAGGTATGACCATTATAAATATCTATGCACCCAACACAGGATCACCTACATATGTGAAACAAATACTAACCGAATTAAAGGGGAAATAGAATGCAATGCATTCATTTTAGAAGACCTCAACACACCACTCACTCCAAAGGAGAGACCAACCAGACAGAAAATAAATAAAGAGACAGAGGCAATGAACAACCTCATAGAACAGACAGACCTAATGGACATCTACAGAACACTCCATCCAAAAGCAACAGGATACACATTCTTCTCAAGTGCACATGGAACACTTCAAGAACAGATCATATACTAGGCCACAAAAAGAGCCTCATTAAATTAAAAAACATTGAGATTGTACCAATCAGCTTCTAAGATCAGAAAGGTATGAAACTAGAAATAAATTACGCAAAGAAAACGAAAAAGCCCACAAACACATGGAGGCTTAATAACATCTCCTAAATAATCAATGGATCAGTGACCAAATAAAAACAGAGATCAAGCAATATATGGAGACAAATGACAACAGTAATTCAACACCACAAAATCTGTGGGACGCAGCAAAGGCCATACTAAGAGGGAAATATATTGCAATACAGGCCTACCTCAGAAAAGAGCAATCCCAAATGAACAGTCTAAACTCACAATTAATGAAACTAGAAAAGGAAGAACAAATGAGGCCCAAAGTCAGTAGAAGGTGGGACGTAATAAAGATTAAAGCAGAAATAAATAAAATTGAGGAGAATAAAACAATAGAAAGAATCAATGAAAGCAGGAGCTGGTTCTTTGAGAAAATAAACAAAATAGATAAACCTCTAGCCAGACTTATCAAGAAAAAATAGGGAGTCTACTCACATAAACAGAATCAGAAATGACAAAGGAAAAATCATTAGACACCACAGAAACACAAAGAATTATTACAGAATACTATGAAAAATTATACGCTAACAAACTGGATAACCTAGAAGAAATGGACAACTTTCTAGAAAAAACAACCTTCCAAGGCTGACCCAGGAAGAAACAGAAAATCTGAACAGACTAATTACCAGCAAAGAAATTGAATTGGTAATCAAAAAACTACCTAAGAACAAAACTCCTGAACCAGATGGTTTCACTGCTGAATTTTATCAAACATTTAGTGAAGACCTAATACCCATCCTTAAAGTTTTCCAAAAAGTAGAAGAGGAGGGAATACTCCCAAACTCATTCTATGAGACCAACATCACTCTAATACCCAAACCTGGCAAAGACACCACAAAAATAGAAAATTACAGACCAGTATCCCTGATTAACATAGATGCAAAAATATTCAACAAGATATTTGCAAACCGAATTCAAAAATACATCAAAAAGATCATCCATCATGATCAAGTGGGATTCATCCCAGGGATGCAAGGATGGTACAACATTTGAAAATCCATCAATGTCATCCACTACATCAACAAAAAGGACAAAAACCACATGATCATTTCCATAGATGCTAAAAAACAATCGACAAAATTCAACATCCATTCATGATAAAAACTCAAGAAAATGGGTATAGAGGGCAAGTACCTCAACATAATAAAGGCCGTATATGACAAAACCCACAGCCAACATTATACTTAGCAGGAAGAAGCTGAAAAAAAGCTTTTCCTTTAAGACCGGGAATAAGACAAGGATGCCCCCACTCTCCTTTTATTCAACATAGTTCTGGAGGTCCTAGCCACGGCAATCAGATAAAACAAAGAAATAAAGGCATCCAGGTTGGCAAGGAAGAAGTCAAACTGTCCCTGTTTGCAGATGACATGATAGTGTACATAAAAAACCCTAAAGAATCCACTCCAAAACTACTAGATCTAATATCTGAATTCAGCAAAGTTGTGGGATACAAAATTAATACACAGAAATCTGTTGCATCCCTACACAGTAACGGTGAACTAGCAGAAAGAGAAATCAGAAAAACAATTCCATTCACAATTGCATCAAAAAGAATAAAATACCTAGGAATAAACCTAGCCAAGGAAGTGAAAGACCTATTCCCTGAAAACTACAAGACACTCTTAAGAGAAATTAGAGGACACTAAAAATGGAAATTCATCCCATGCTCTTGGCTAGGGAGAATTAATATTGCCAAAATGGCCATCCTGCCTAAAGCAAACTACAGGTTCAATGCAATCCCTATCAAAATACCTACAGCATTCTTCAACGACTGGAACAAATAGTTCTAAAATTCATATGGAACCACAAAAGACCCTAAATAGCCAAAGCAATCCTGAGAAGGAAGAATAAAGCAGGGGGAATTATGCTCCCTGACTTCAAGCTCTACTACAAAGGCACAGTAATTAAGGCAATTTGGTACTGGCACAAGAACAGACCCATAGACCAGTGGAACAGAATAGAGAGCCCAGATATAAACCCAAGCATATATGGTCAATTAATATACGATAAAGGAGCCATGGATATACAATGGGGAAATGACAGCCTCTTCAACAGCTGGTGTTCGCAAAACTGGACAGTTACATGTAAGAAAATGAAACTGGACTACTGTCTAACCCCATACACAAAAGTAAACTCAAAATGTTTGATCCAAAGACTTGAACATAAGTCATGAAACCATAAAACTCTGAGAAAGAAACATAGGCAAAAATCTCTTGGACATAAACATGAGCAACTTCTTCATGAGATATCTCCCCTGGGAAAGGAAACAAGCAAAAATGAACAAGTGGAACTATATCAAATTAAGAAGCTTCTCTACAGCAAAGCATACCATCAGTGGAACAAAAAGACATCCTACAGTATGGGACAATATATTCATAAATGACCTATCCAATAAGGGGTTGACATCCAAAATACAGAAAGAGCTCACACACCTCAACAAACAAAAAGCAAATAAGCCAATTCAGAAATGGCAGAGGAGCTGAACAGACACTTCTCCAAAGAAGAAATTCAGATGGCCAACAGGTACATGAAAAGATGTTCCACATCGCTAATCATCAGAGAAATGCAAATTAAAACCACAATGAGATATCACCTCACACCAGTTAGGATGGCCAACATCGAAAACACAAACAACAACAAATGTTGGCGAGGATGTGGAGAAAGGGGAACCCTCCTACACTGCTGGTGGGAATGCAAATTAGTTCAACCACTGTGGAAAGCAGTATGGAGGTTCCTCAAAAAACTCAAAATAGAAATACCATTCGACCCAGGAATCCCACTCCTAGGAATTTACCCTAAGAATGCAGCAGCCCAATTTCAAAAAGACAGATGCACCCCTATGTTTATTGCAGCACTATTTACAATAGCCAAGAAATGGAAGCAACCTAAGTGCCCATCAGTAGATGAATGGATTAAGAAGATGTGGTACATACACACAATGGAGTATTATTCAGCCATAAGAAGAAGACAAATCCTACCATTTGCAACAACATGGATTGAGCTAGAGGGTATTATGCTCTGAAATAAGCCAGGCGGAGAAAGACAAGTATCAAATGATTTCACTCATCTGCGGAGTATAAGAACAAAGAAAAAACTGAAGGAACCAAACCGTAGTAGACTCACAGAACCCGAGAATGGACTAACAGTTACCAAAGGGAAAGGGACTGGGGAGGATGGGTGGGAAGGAAGGGATAAGGGGGGGAAAGTGGCATTACGGTTAGCACGCATAATGTAGCAGGGGCGGGAGGGGAACATGGGAAAGGCAGTATTTACAGAGAAGACAAGTATAGCATCTTGCTATGCTGATGGACAGTGACTGTAATGGGGATGTGGGGGGTACTTGATAATGGGGGTCTAGTAACCATAATGTTCAAGTGATTGTACATTAAGGATACCAAAATTAAAAAATAAAAATAAAAATAAAATAAATAAAATAAAGATTAAAAAAATTCACTGCAGAGACAGTTTGTGGGAGGTAAATTCCTTCAACTTTTGCTCATCTGGAAATTGTTTAATCCCTGCTTCAAATTTAAATGATAATCTTGCTGGGTATTCTTGGTTCTAGGCCCTTCTGTTTCATTGCATTAAATATATCATGCCACTTCCTTCTGGCCTATAAGATTTCTGCTTAGAAGTCTGATGATAGCCCTAGAGGTTTTCCTTTGTATGGGATCTTTTTTTCTCTCTCTGCTTGCTTTTAATACTCTGTCCTTGTCATTGATCTTTGCCATTTTAATTATTATATGTCTTGGTGTTGTTTTCCTTGGGTCCCTTGTGTTGGGAGATCTGTGCACCTTCATGTCCTGGGCAACTATCTCCTTCCCCAGATTGGGGAATTTTCATCAATTATTTCTTCAAAGAGACTTTCTATCCCTTTTCTCTCTTCTTCTTCTTCTGGTACCTCAATAATCTGAACATTGTTCTATTTGGATTAGTCGCACAGTTCTATGGTGCCTGCCTCCTGCCAGGTCCAGTGAGCTGAGCATGCGAGGAGCCTCTGTGTTACTGCCCTGTAGCTGCCATAGGCGAAGCCTCCCTCCAGCTGCCCTGGTGTGATGGCAGGGGCAGCAGGTGAGCATACCAGTGCCTGCCAGTATGAAGGAGCAGCCGGCTGAGTACTGCAGTGGGCGTCCTTGCTGCTGCATTGCCAACCAAGGGGATGGAGCATCTGAAGCTCCTGAAAGTTCCCAACCTGCTGGGCTGAGTGTGGGCACCTATTTTTTAAAAATCAAAGATACTCAGACATCATGTTGTACATGGTCTTAAGGAATAGTTTACTACACTGTATTTTGTGGAAAATAAATGTCAAAAGATATTTACTCTGCAGCTTTTACAAGAAGAAAACAAGGTTAAGAAACAAACAGTTAAAAAGACTTATAATGGTAAGGGACCAAATTATCTGAGATAGCCTGAAGTCGTCCTTTTGAACTCTTTAAATTTTACATTTCAAATGTGGTACCACATTCTCAGGACAGAGTTATTGCTTGGTGTTATCATTTAAGTGGCCCATGGGGCACAGTTTGGTGTTAAGTTCTCATCAAATTACCACCACACTTCTCTTCCTTACCTGTTTGGTATGGTTGTCTACCATGCTAGAAGAGTCATCGATAGCCAAACAAATTTGATACTGGCGTTTACTGGGTTTGGTCCTTCGAAGCCAAATCTTGTCTTTCCGAAATTGACTAGCAATGTATGGAATGACCTTCCGCATGTTTAGCCGCTTCCCAGTTCGATAGTCTCCTCTATTAAATATATCCAAATGTGACAAACTTTGTTAACAACTGCTCATCCTTTGAGAATTCTTCTAAAGGATAAAATCAATAAACCACCTTATAACTGACAATACCAAATAGCCAGTCCTCTGGCATGATGAAGTGTTACTGTCAGTTGAGGATTAAGGGCCAGGATCTTCTTGATCAACAACCAGAAAATGTACCATGTATGTAGCAACTGTAATTAGGTCGTCCCAGAAAAGTAAAGTACATTTTAAAAATTAGAAAAATGTTTGCACTGAATATTAAGTTTCAGATTTTCTTTTCTGTTCTAAAACCATCATTTTGGCAAATCTTTGAGAAGACCAACGTGACACACACAAGTGAGTAACAAACATGTAGCAAGTGAGTAGCAAGGTGAGTAGTGCATATACCCAGAGGCTCAGCCAATTTCCCATCAGATATTAACAGTTCAGAGAAACTGCACTCATAGTCAACTTCAAAGAAACTTCAGTTATTAGAACACGAAAAAGGGGAAGGAACACCATACTGGAGCCTGTGCAGCAGAAAACGTGACACAGAAGCAGCACCGTACGTGGCAAGGTGCTGATATCAACAAAAAAGGCAATACTGCAACCTGTCCACTGAGGGCCACCTGTCCAGGGCACCGCAAGGGTGTCCAGTGGGGGTGATGAGACTTACTTCAGTTTGGCTGCCTGGGTAGGCTCTAAGATGAGGCGAAGCTGTTCACACAACTGCTGTGAAAGAGGCGCTGTTAAGGCCAGGTAACTCTGCCACATCTCAGCTGCAGCCTTCTCCTGTGACAGACCACAGCATGTAAGTCACCCTTAGAATGTCAGCCAACCAAAGTCATAACATCAAAAGGGAGGCTTGAAGCAAAGTAGTAGAAAACAACTCACATGGCCTTTCTCAACTGAAGCTAAATGAAAAGCCTGTCTTAGCAAGCTGCCATCTAATTTACTTGATTAAAACTATCCCCCTCCTATCAAAACCACAATCACCATCCCATGTGATAAAGAATGAAACAGCAAAGCAAAACATATTGGAATTCATGACCAAATCAATGTCTTACTTCACCTATGAAGAGTGTAATCTAAGAGTATAACCATCAGATCCAGCCACTTTGTGGGCTCCCATGGTCATGTCTCTAAAATCAAAGTGATAAGTATAAATCTCTCAAGTAACACACCCCAGAGTTTATTTCTTGACAGAAAGCTCCATGATTTTTCTGCCAACGATGGCAAAGTACTCCATACAACACATTTGTGGTGAGAACAATGGTAATAGATATAAAGGAAAAGCATGTATATATAAACTTAAAACGTGAAGTCATTAAAAACGACATTTCTGGTTAATTTACACTGTCACATTGAATGAACTACCAGTATTCCAAGGGGGCCTATTCTGAAGACAACACAGTATACTTTTGTCCCATTTTTCGACCACTGTCATAATCTATTACATCCATTATAGAGCAAGCAACAGAAGTCAAAGGAATTACACATATTAGTCTCTGTTTTAATTTTAGCTACAGATCTAGTGGCAAAGCAGGCAGAAAACAGTGGATAGATTTAGGCTTCAGGATTTTAATTTATTCTCCATATACTCAGTCCCTTTTACAAAGATGACTAGAGCTAAGAACCTATTAAGTCTGCTGTGTCTTTAAAAATAAGAACCAAAATATTTATGAAAAGACTGGTGACTTACGTCTTCTGGGTTTCCAGATTCATGTGGCTGCCATGTTTCCAACTGTCTCTCCAGCTCCTGTCTTAGCTCACAGATATCTTTTAAAAAGGGCTAAAATAAAAAGCCACAGGTGAGAGGCAGCCCAGTTTGGATTCACCAACTCATTATCACTGGCTGCCTTCTTCCCTCCAGGTATGAACTCCAAATACATACCTTGAAATGCAAAACTTAAGCAGATTTAATAGCACAACAAGAAGCTGCCAGACAACTATTCTTCTGCTTCCCATTTCATAGAGACATGATGGATAAAGGAAACTTTAACATCTATAAATCTATCTCAGCAAAACGAAACTAAGACCCATGAAGCTATCAATAATGAAAATGTTAATTGATCTAGACTGCCATTAAGTCAGACAATTAGGGAAAACAGTTGAGTCAATCAGTTCTTCCTAAATGCAGGCAATAAGTCAGTGATCCTTGCTTACTTAACCATCATACACTGTTTGATGGTTGTCCTGCAGGCTTCTCACATAAGGATGGACAGGAGAAGAGTAGATTTGAGAGCCAGACCCAAGGACCAGACGCCCCATTACGGCCTGGTCAGGACACAACCCACCCACTGTGACCCTGAGACCAACTGCTGGAACAGTGCTCCCTGCTTTGAGAACACCTGTCACACCAAGAAGCTTTGGTAAGGATCTGATACCCCAAAACAACCAGATGTTCTATAAAGTTCGAAAGACAAAGGTTTAAAAGCAGTTTTAACTGATGGACAGTGACTGTAATAGGGTTGGTGGGGGGGGACCTGATGAAGGGGGTAGTTTAATCATCATAATATCGCTCATGTAATTGTAGGTTAATGATACTAAAATAAAATAAATTGTAAAAAAAAAAAAAGCAGTTTTAATTACATTTTAGCAACTTACTAAAGCAACAATTTGTGAACATTTTAGTACCTGGAAAATCATATCCACAAGGAACTGATGGGCTGTGTGAATGGACGAATCTCGGCTTCTCTCTGATTTCTCATTCTCTGACTCCTTGTGGGATTTGTCTGTCCCGGGGTCTTGGTCTTCCTCTGTTTTGACAGTATGGGTCTCCATCTCCATCTCATCAAAGCCTATTTTCATACAGGGACATAGTTTTACTTAATAATATTAACACAAAGATCGAGCCTTCACAGTCGCCTGCCCATCCTAACAATTAACACGTCACCCATTCACTCCCCAACTCATTTCCACATCCTGGTTCCATGTGCTCTTTCCTTTGAAGCAGTCACTGACCACTCACACTCCTCTAACTCCCCCTCGTCCCCACCTTGATGGTGAAGTTGGCTGTTCTGGGGAGGGGGAAATGTGGGAGACTATAATTTACCCTGATAAGCCTTATAGAACTGGGTGATTCTTTACACTATGTGCATGTGGAACTTTGTTAATAAAAACTAAAATCAAATTGCAACTCTATTTTATAGTTTAGAAGTTAAGCCCCCAAAAAAGATGAATGATTTGCCTCAACCTGCAAAGTGAGTAAGAGGTAAAGTCTCGATTAGCTTTTCAAAAATCTAGTCTCAGTTATACCTTTCCCACTGTCATATAATGGCCAGGTAGTCAACAGTTCTTAACACCCGTGAGAGGACAGGCCAGAAGCAGAATAAAACTTTTGAATTTGGCAGACCGTTTTGATTTGGTATTTACTCCACTGTGGATGAAGTTATTTTTTAATGTATTGAATATGTGTTGTAAAAAACAGCTTTGTCAGCTATGAAAGGAAACATGTTAAGTTCTGTTACGTTCTCACATGCATTTTCCCCATTCTATTTCTTTAAACATTTTACTGTATTTTATGCTAATATCTAACAGGCAAACCTCAGAGATACTGAGGATTAGATTTCAGACCACTGCAATAAAGGAGTCAAATGAATTTTTAGGTTGTCCAGTACACATAAAAATTATGTTTATGCTATACTATAGTCTACAGATATGGCATAATATAGCATTATATCTTTAAAAAAAAACACAGTTTATAGCCTTAATTAAAAAATATTTTATTGCTAAAAAATGCTAACCATTTTCTGAGTTTTCAGAAGGTTGAACCTTTTTGCTGATGAGGGTCTTGCCTCGATGTTGATGGCCGCTGACTGATTAGGGTGGTGCTTGCTGAAGGCTGGGGTGGCTGTGGCAATTTCTTAAAATAAGACAACAGTGAAGTTTTGTCTCATCAGCTGATGCTTCCTTTCACTAATGACTTCTCTGAAGCATGTGATGCTGTGTGATAGGATTTACCAACAATGAAACTTCCTTCAAAATTGGAGCCAATCCTCTCAAACCCTGCCACTGCTTTATCACCTAAATTTACTTAATATTCTAAAGCCTTTGTTGTCATTTCAACAGTCTTCACATATCTTCACCAGGAGTAGACTATCTGAAGAAACCACTCTCTGCTCTTCCCTGAGAAGTAACTCATCTGGTTCAAGTTTTATCGTGGGGTTGCAACAATTCAGTCTCCTCTTCAGGCTCCACTTCTCATTCTAGTTCTCTTGCTGTTTCCACCACATCTGCAGCTACTTCTCAAGGATGTCTGGAACCCTTCTAAGACATCTGTGAGGGTTGGAATCCACTCCTGTTAATGTTGATACTTTGACCTTAATGCCCAGTAAGCATTGACTTCAACTTTGAGTCACCAACTACACTGGCTTCTAACAAGAGAGTCAGCCTGTCCTTTGGGGCTTTGGAGCCAGGCATTGACTTCTCCTCTCTAGTTTTAAGAGTCCTGGGTGGCACTTTCTTCCAATAGAGGGAAGGCTGTTTCATCTCCACTGAGAACCTGTTTGCACCCTCATGAAGTATCTTAGCGAGATCTTCTGGATAACTTGCTGCAGCTTCTCCATCAGCACCTGCTGCTTCACCTTGCACTTGATGTCATGGAGATGGATTCTTTCCTTAAACCTCATGATCCAACCTCTGCTAGCTTCCAACTTTTCTCCTGCAGCCTCCTCACCTCTCTCAGCCTTCACAGAACTGGAGAGAATTAGGGCCTTGCTCTGGATCAGGCTTTGGCTTAGGGGAACACTGTGGCTGTTTGATCTTCTGTCCAGACCACTAAAACTTTCTCCTCATCACTAATAAGGCAGTTTCCCTTTCTTACCATTTGTGTGTTGACTGGAGTGGCACTTTTAAGTTCCTTCAAGAACTTTTCCTTTGCATCTACAGCTTGATTGTTTGGCACAAGAGGCCTAGCTTTCAGTCTACCTCAGCTTTCTACATGCCTTCCTCACTAAGTTTAATCATTTCTAGCTTTTGATTTAAAGTAAGAGATGTGTGACTCTTCCTTTCCCTTGAACACTTAGAGGTCACCATGGAGTTATTAAGTGGTCTAATTTCAATGTTATCTCAGGGCACAGGGAGGCCCAAGGGGAGAGAGAGAGGCGGGGATGGCCAGTCAGAATGCACGTTTTCAGATTGAGTTTACCATCTTCAATGGGCATGGGTTGTGGCCCTTGAAAACAGTTACAAGAGTAACACACAGATCGCCACAGCAAATGCAATAATTTAAAAAGTTAAAATATAGTGAGAATTAATAAAATGTGACACAGAGACTTGAAATGAGCAAATGCTCTTGGAAAAGTGGCACTGATAGCCTTGAAGGGCACTGCAAACCTTGCATTTTTAAAAATGTAGTTTATCTGTGAAGCACAATGAGTTATGCCTTTATATTTTCATGTAATTAAAAACAATATTGCTCTAATAAAAAAGAATACACCTTCTCATCACAACTGAAATAAATGTACTATTCTCTTTTCTTCTACATATTTAGAAATTATTGATGTGATTTTGTCTGAAACTTGTTTCAGAAGTGTCCTTGAACGATGTCCTGCAATACCACTCCTCCAACTTTCTACTGCCCAGTGAAATGTAAGGAAATTCTTACAGGCAAATGAGTCTCTAAGCCACGGTTAGGATGTTGGAAAGAACAAACCAGACTTGACTAGTACAAGAGAAGTGACTTCTCCATGTCAGGGAGCTTCGGAGGGATTTGTTCACTCTAGAACTCACCTGGGCTTGTTGTGGTCCCTGACCTGACATCCTCTGGCTTCAGCTGTTCTGCGTCTACTACTCTGAGCAACTTCTGCTCCTCTGTGTCCACGCTGATATCCTCCGTCTCTTCCTCTTTCTGATCCTGGCTGGCGTCTTGTGCAGACTGTCGCTGCTCCCTGCTGGCTACATCTGCCAATAAAGCAAGCACACACACACACACACAAGGCCCAGGGCTTCGCACAACAGCATTCAGATGTGGGCTGCTGTCTGTCACTTCTAGCCTCCCAGACTCTAATGCCTGTTCTGCCACTGACTGGCTGGCTATGTGGCCTGCCCTTGGGACCAGCTATGTGGCTTGTCTGTGCCCAAGATGTCCTAATGGCCCACTGATCAAACTGTGTATTCTCTACTCCCTCCTCCCCAACCCCGAAGCTCCAAGGATGTAACCTAAGTATATGCAACCATGGAAGTGAGATGTTAAGTTGGGTTTTTACTATTATGACCAGAGACTGAACCAGAACAAACAGGCTGGACACAGGACTCAGAGCAGCTATGCAATTATCCTCCATTACCAAGTTAGGGTAGAGAAACTGTAGTGATGAAGAGTATAACCCAGGGCACAAAAAGACCAACATGGGGATCCCAACACTGTGGTCTTGGACAAGTTCTCAAACTTCTTTGGCCATGGTGTGCTCATCTATAAAATGATAACCTGACTCAGAAGATTACTGAAGGAATTCCATGATCATGCAGCAAAGGCTCAAAACAGTCTCTTGCATAAAGTAAAATCTCAGTGCACAGTAGTTCTTATTACTGATTTTGCTAAGAAGTGGGGACAGGGAGAAAGTAATCCATGGCAGGGCAAACGTTTTTGTAGCCTCTTCATGGGTAGATGCTGTCAGCACTAGTTTACATATAAGGAATGAAATACTGAAGTCACCAAGAAAACCAGAAGGGGAGGCCAACCAATGACTGACTACTCCCTTTGCACATGGAAGTTTTTTTTCTCCTCTTTTGGCCTATGGGGAAATCATTTATTTCAAGTTCACAGCTCCTGTCATGGCAAGGAGCAACCTCAAGGCGACTATCAAGAAATATCCAGTACTAAGAAACCATGAGATTAGCGCTGCATTTGAATGTGGCCAACAGTTATCGAGGCTTTGTAAGAGGCTTGTACTAGACCCAGAAACCCTGAGCATTTGCACTTGACTATGGATACCTTTACACCAAAAACAAACTGTATTTCTGCAGAGTTCTTATTAGAAAGAAAATAGTTTTAAAAGGGTGATTTCCCTTCCCTCCTAAGAAGAATTTATAACAACACCTGGGGGGCACAGAGTCATACAGCAAAGTTCTCACAGAGAGCTGGGTAAGCAAAGGAGGAGCCGTCCCTGCACCGTACCATAGGTCTGGGCATCGTCAACGCTGCTGCCTTGTTTAATGTGCTCAAATGCATCCGCGCCCTCCGCCGGAGCCTGAGGTTGAGCTGGCTCCCGCTCAGGGTGGCTGTCCACATCCACAGTCCGCAGTCGCTTATGCACATGCTCGCTGTGATCACCCATGGAGCGTTCGTTGTCAGCCTGTCCAGGTTTCCTCTTAAAACTCTGTGGGAAATACAGAAAATTCATCAGAGCCTTTTCTGTAACAGCAAGAAGACTAAAAATAACCATAATGGCGATCCATAGGGTTCTGGTTCAGTACATTAGATATAACCACACAAGAATGAAAAGCAATGAAGCTCTCAACAAGAATGGGAAGATCTCTATATACACATACAGGACAATCTCTGTGCTATACTCTTGTATCCAAAATAAAGGCAAAGAAGCACAGAACATACACATAAATACATACACACATACATCTATACATCTGTTACAAATGGAGAAAATATCTCAATGAAGACAAAACTAAGAGCACCAATTTGTTCTGGGGATGGTCCCTTGGGTGGCTTGAAGACAGGAATATGATGGAAACTTTGAAGGGACTGGTTTTTCTGTATTAATTCTGCATCATGTGCATGACTTACATTTCCCCATTAAAAAAAAACCTAATTATTAAAACACAGACAGTGAAAAAAGCAAGACTGGTTGGGGCTGAGCACACAACACTGGTTTTTAGGCTACATAACAACAACAGGGTGTGTGCGTGCCCCTGACATTCACAGGGAAGACACCCCAGGTTCCCCCTGGGGTCCTGGCCTGCTCCCGGAGGCTGCCATCGTGTCTGATGGGACAGCAAAGGCTTGGAATGTGGCTTTATGTTTTTAACCACCATGTTTAGAACATCTTTTTTACATGCAGCCTTCACCTAAATTTAGTTGAGAAGCAACAGAGAACCTAACCTGTGTGTTTTTCCTGGTCTGTTTCTGGGAAGCCAGCCGGGCGATGAAAATGGATTCATGGCCTTCTGCCTGGTTTGCGTCTGCAGCTCCACTCCTGTGTTCCTGTGAAATTCAAGCCATGAAAAGATAAGGGGGAGGACACCACACAAGCGCCTGGCTGCTGCGCTGCACTGCACACAACCTCCCTCACTACCGTCCTGTCAGAGCCATACAACCCCACCTTCCCACCACTCTGGAATGCACCCATGACTAACGTCTGGCCTATGGGCAGAACAGAACACCCAGACGCGGATCTGTTACCCTCCCAGTGACCTCGCCATGCAAGGCTAATTTAAGTCCTTGCCACACAAGTACAATGGCTTACTCTGAAGGCAGGACAGACCCCGATTAGAAACCAGCCTTCATCATTAAACAGCTGTGTGCACCCTTGGAACTGTCATGTAACTTTACTGACGCTCGTTTAACTCAAATGTAAAGTGGAGAAAATAATAATAGTATTATCAGCTATTTTACAGGACTATTGTGAAGACTTGCTGGAATAATGAAAGTGCTTAGCACATGCCTAACGGGTGCTCAATAAATGGGGTGAAGTAGGTATTAGAGGGTAACAATTGTTATTATTGGTGAGAAAAAAGGTCTCACAGAGGCTAAAGGAGTGGTTGGAGTCACCACTGTAAGAAGCAGGTCCTCTGACTTTAAGCGCTCTTTCCACGGCTATGCCAGCAGCCCAAACTGTGGTCTTATACAGAACATATCACCCCAGGTCAAGGAATGAATAAGTGCTTTGGCTTTTAAAACATTTAGAAGTGACTAGCAATGAAAATCTCTAGCACTACTAGAGATTTATTACTGAATGAAGCCCAAATTCAAACTTTCTTCCTTTGGGAGCTTTCTAAAAAAAATATGAACCTGATTCTCCCACGGAAAACTACGAATTTAAAAACTTTTTCTCATTAAGAACATCTGAGTGTAGTGAATATTCTGGGGTTTATTCTGGAAGGTATATAAAAATAGATACATGATCATTTTCTCAAAGAATGGGAGATGATCTTTTAGATGTCAACGATATCAACAAAACATCACATATAAAACAACTAATGCTAAATAGAACATGACTTCAACCAGGGAAGAGACCATCCTGGAGGCAGCTGACAGAGATGACAAGGGCCTATGACCTCCTTTCCAGGCTCCTTCTCAGGTGCGGCCCCAGCCAGCTCCAAGGCCTGGGTGCTCTGCAAGCCCTCCAGCCCAGTCTGCCCACAGGAGTCATGCTCTGTCCGCTCTGCAGCTTCTGGCCCCTGATCCTCTGTGTCAGAGGTCTCCCCTTCTTCGTTTTCTTGCTTCTGCAGAAAAATCAAACACACTGTTAAATGCTCTAGGGGAAGAACATGAGGTTGGGGCCCCTGCAGCAAGCAGAGACCCCATTCCTCACCAAGGGGAGTCTGTAGGGAAGCTATCAGCAAGAGAGGGTCTTAGAAACTTAAAGCTGCTTGGCAATGCCAACTGGTGATGGAGAGGTAGTCTAAAAGACAGTCTAATGGAATAGTAATTTCTCCTCCCCACTATTATTAATATAAGCCAGACCCCCTGCAATACCTGGGGCTGGAGACCTTGGTCCACAGGGATGCCCTTCTCTGCATTTTCCTCACTGGCTTCCTCATCCTTGTCCTCAAGGGACTGCTGCTCCTCCTCTAAGTTTTCTTCAGGTTCAGCAGCATCTGTGTCTTGATCATCGGCTCCTGTGTCCATCTCTTCCTCCCCCAGCACCCTGTCTTCTTCATTGGGGCCCTCCTCAGGCTCATGTTGGCCCTGACCTTCATTGTGGTCAGCCTCAGTCTCTTCATTTATTTCCTCAGCTTCATGACCTGCTTCGTCAGCATCCATGGGTTTTTCTTTAATGTCCAAAGGATTCTCTTCTGGATAGGTAAAACAAAATAAAAAGAATACAGAATTAAAAACAACAACAACAACAATATGATTTCTTAAGATGGGATGGAGTTACACAAATGTTTTGTTCTATTATTCTCAAATCAGGAATTGGCAAACTATGGCCCAGGGAGCAAATCTGGCTGACATGTTCCTGTAAACAAAGTTTTACTGGCCACATCTATTCATTTACCTACATGTTTACCCCATCTGTCCTATAGCCTATGGCTGCTTTCACACTACACAACAGCAGAACTGAGCATCTGCAACCTCTGTTGCAGCTTACAGCCTGCCAAACCTGATATATTTATTATCTGACCCTTTACAGAGAAAGTTTACTACCCCTGCTCTAAACCATACTTTTATATTACAGACAATTATTTAGCTGGTGCATTTCATTAAAAAATTCTAAGTAATCCACTAAAAAAATCGTAAATGCCACACAACAGAGATATTTTAGACAAAGATAAGAAATGACATTATTATTGGGAATAAATGGTAGACATCATTATCATAAACAGAAAATACAACCTACATTCAAACAGAAACAATCCTATTTGAAAAAGTTTTATTAGAAGAGCTTTTCTATACTTTGTACACTTCAGAAATCACAATTACTTGGTTAGCAAAGTCACAATTACTTTGTTAGCAAACTAATTAAAATAACTGCTCCTTAGTTTATATACACAATAGCTTAAAGTGAGCCTGGATGTTTTTCTAAGCATGAAGAGCTTGTTACATTCTCGGTGGATTTTGTTGTCTTAATTTTATGCTTACTTGGTTGTTGAATTTAAGGTTGAAATCCAATTCCAAAATTATAAGGTAATGAAATGGCCTCAGGAGCAACACCTTATACTATGTTTAAAAATTAGAGATTCACAGGAGAATATTCTGAGCGTGAGGAAAGCCTCCTTAACTAAATTATTCTGGTTAATTAGCTAAGTTTGCAAAGTTTTTTTAATTCCTAAGTACTTTAAACAAAAAAATGCACTTAAAAATTATGAGAGCCATATATCCACCTCTTGGGTTTAACAGATGTTAACATTTTGCCATATTTGTATCAAATTTCTGTTGCTTGTTTTCAAGAAATAAATGGTCTGGAGGGCTTCACCCTTCCTACTGCCTCAGAGCAGACCACCACAACAGGAAGTTGTTACACTTCGCTCCTTTTTATGTTCCATACATTTGACGCATCCATAAACATTATATAGTATTATTTCTCTCACTGAATTTTTAAAGAAAGGATACCTCTTACTTATCCTTTGTAACTTGCTTTTTTTTATTTTTGTTCCAGTTGAGTGCTTAAAAAACATTTTTTTTTAATAACTTTTCTAAATAAGTTACTGAAAGATTACAAAGCAGAGTGAGGCTACCTCATTTGTTAACCACCATGATGGAGGCTCTCTACTACAGGGGTACCTCCTACACAATGCTTCCAATACCAGATGAAATTTCCTAGGGGAGTTGCTATGGTTCAACAATGGGTGACAGAGGCACTAGATTACTGTCTGTGCGATGTGATTTCTCTTGGGATTATTCCATTTCATTCCCTATTATGACTTCATAATCAGACTAAACACAACATAAGCACAACAATCAATAACTGAAATAATCATTTCCCTACAAAAGCTGTAAGTGGGTGCCCCACACGGGCTGGGGTTACCCACACTGCATGTGAGCTGGGCCCATGGTGATGGCTGAGGGGGATGCAGCTGTGTGTGAAGAAGCACCACCTGGGCAGGAGGTGACAGTCATGACAGACAACTGCTGGTTTACAAACTTCAGGCCTGCTCAGAAGAGAAACACTACCAAGAAAAAGCAAACAGTTTCCTCCAACTGGAACTGAGCTGACCAGACATGATTTTTGACCTGGTCATGACATCAGCCTGAAAACAATCGCTTTCTGGTTACTGCTCATTTGCTATGAGTTCCAACTAGTCTCTTTAGGTTTTGAAAGACACACCTTCTCCTTCTTCACGGTCTGTGTCCTCATCACCGCTCTTGTCTTCACTGTCTAGGTTCAAGTCATCTGGAAGTTCCAAGGCCTCGGGTTCTGGCAGTGTTTCCTGATTTCCATGGTAAGGGTCCACCTCATTCTCATCATATTCCCTCTTTGGACAATAGACACAATAAGGGGAACAAATAAATAAATATGTATGTATGAATAACTTTTTTTAAAAAGGAGCATTCACATATATTTAGCTCTAAATAGTTATGATGAGAATATAATGTCTCTTCCCTAAAATCACCAGCGCACATTAGAAGTCTACTGTTATCTTTAGAATTTTCATGTTGGAATTTCAAATTTTACTTTCTGTGCATGTTCTCCACATGTATGAGGTACCGGGTTACTTAATCTCCAAGAAGAAAACTGAAGTTGATGAGAAGAAATATAGAAAAAGACTGAAGGGTTTGGCTTGTAACTACAGTATGAACCCAAATAGCATGAAGATTATCTCACTGGTAACTAACAGTTAGATATTTTATGGCCTGTTAAGAGACTCTCTTACACGTGTTTTAGGAGGAAATGGGAAAACATTTGATTAACAGGAAAAAAGCCCACTGTGCACACAGTGGCTCTGACCTTGAGTCAGGAGAGTGGGTCAGTTTTAAATTCTCATTACCTCGTCTATTTGTTCATTAACTTTGTCCTGGCCTTGTCCATCATCATCAGCCTCTGGCTCTTCCTTTTTTTCCTTCTTATCTTGCTGATTTTTATCTCTGTTTGACTTACCACCATCCAAGTTATCATCTTTAGCAACAAGTTCACAATCTTCCTAAACATCAGAAGAAAAAAAAAGAACAAAATCATCACTTTCAGCATAAGAAACTGTTTTCACAAATAACTCTGATCTTTAACGTCGAATGAAAGAAAGAAAGAAAAATGAAACCATTCACACAGGTTGACACTGCCCTTAGCTCTTAGACACATGCTATTTCTCCTGTTAGGCAGACCCCTTGGAAATACCTAGCTGACAGGGTGCCATCCATGACTTGGAGAGCACAGTGTGGGCCTGCCAGAGAGCAGGAGGAACAGCAGCTGCAGGAACAGCTGACAGTCACACTATGCTGCTGCAGGGTCACACCCAGCCCTGCAGTTCTCCTAGGCAGGAAGCTGGAGGAGGCCAATGGCCAGTAGCAGAATCAGAGCATCTGCACTGAGTCTTCCTAACCTCCCTGCTCCGTAACACATGGGACAGCTCATGTCAGGCTATTCTTTAGGTCTGAAGTCAGTAAGGTAGAATGGGAGAGAAAAAAAGAAAAAAAAGAGATGGAAGATAAAGAAAAACAAGAAAAGGCAGAGCAGTAAATGACAGGGAGTGGTAGTGGTGGGAAGACTGCCTCCTCTCAACCTGGGGACTACAGGATGGGGGAATCTTTCAATTACCTCGTCCATTCCTGGTCCTGTTTCTTCAGTCTTACTGTCTTCTTCCTCCTCATCTTCCTCCTCATCGTCATCACCCCAAAGCCTCTCATCTAGTTTGTCAGCTTCCTCACCATGCAGATCGCCCATCTGTTTATCCAGGTCTCCACCCTCACTATCTGATTTGTCATCCTCCTCTTCTGAAAGGGAAGCACTGAGCTTAGTTTGGCAGATCCCCCATATTGACTGTTCCTGTCTGTGTAGGAAAGGCACAACCCACCACCTGGCGAGTGCCTGGCCTGGGATTCACTGCCTGCTTCTGCAGAAGACTGTATGGGCCTGCAGATCTGCTGAAGCAGTGCTACTGTGTTTTGCAAACTATTTGAAAGAACAAAACAGTCTGTGATGTACTATGCTAGCAGACAGGTAGAAGGATGTCCTGATATGGTGCTGGGAGAATACCCAGCATGGGACTCCACAACCTCAGTGGACTTGGGCTTCTTATCTGTGAAATGACAGTCAGGCTATGTGATTTCCAGGGTGCTCTCCGGACCATCTGCAACAAACTATACTTCTATAATGTGATCCAATATCTAAAATCATGCTGAAACTCAATAAATCAGAATTTTCTTGCCATTGTTTTTGTTCAAGATCTACTGTGCCAAAGATTATATCCTCATGCTGCTTAGGCAAGCATACACTCCCCTACTCTGGGGTCAGCTTTCATTTTTGCAGCATCTTCACTTAGAATAAGACACTATATCTCAAATTAAGCTTTGGACAGAATTTTAGGGCAACAGCTAAATTATGGTACAAACATATGACAGGTGTGCTGTAGGAAATCACATTCTACAAGGGAAATGTTCATAATATGTCAAATGAAAAACGCACGCTATAAAACTGTGGTGCGTGTGTGTGTGTATGTCTGTGTATATATATACGTATACACATATATACAATAAATGGAAAGAAAGAAACCAAAATTTATTAAGTAGGCCTATGGGATATCTATTTTATTCCCTCATTTTTGTTCCAAATCATCTACAACAAACATCTACTGTTTTGTTATTAGAAGAAAAAAATTGTTTTTTAAAAAATGACCCTGAACAGCTGACTTTTGAGCTGAGAGCCTCCCTCTGCTGAGGGCCATCTCCTTGCTCTCCCAGACCTCCCTGAGGCACACTATACAGTCATTGCAGCTAGCACAAGGCAGGCAGAGTATGAGTCAATGTCTCACGTTACTCAGAGAGTGATCTCTGAGACCAACCATGAACTTCTGACTCACTGGTGATGGCAGTGACACATGCACAGGCTGACGTTTTCATCTGCAGTTATGCAAAGTAACCGACTTGTTCCGAAAGATTATAATAGGTTTCTTACTGGGAACACGTCCTGGATAAAATACTTTTTTCTGAGAAACAAGAATGCAGTTTGATAATCTCAAACCTTGTTCTTCAAGCTCCCCATCATGCATTTTCCCATCAAAGTCTTCTGACATCTCAATGGCATTATCTTCACCCTTAATGTCCGATTTTGACTCAGCATCCTCTTTATCCTTTTCTTGACCTTTCTGAAATGTATCTTCTGCCTATATCAAAAAGCATTATAGAAAACAAACATTTTAACTTCACTAATGTTTATTCAGTGCACTAAATTTTATTGCATTGTGATTAGAGAACACAGAATTTTTTGAGGTTTTTCTTCATGTTGAATTGTTAAAAAAAAATACAGACATATTTAAAAGGAATATGTATTCTAGGGGTGAGGATTTAATAATGTGGGTAACTACTGAACCACTGTGTTACATACTTGAAATCAATATATGATTTTGATTCAATTATTCTTCAGTTAAAAAAAAAAAAGACTATGTATTCTCTGTAGGATAAAAAATTCATCAATCTTATACAGTGTCCATATATTTAAAATCTTTCTTTGTCACTTTGATAGTAAGTACCCCACTGTGAATATAATTTTGCTCACTTTTCCTTAAACTATATGTTCCTATATAATATATATGGTATTTGGGGCAAAAGATTCATAATTGTTATTTCCTTCATTATGGTTGAATTTTAAAAGTCCTTATTTAAAATACAAAAATAATAAAATCTCATTTAAAGAATTCTGAGCAAAAGAGAAATATTAAGTTTCCCATGGCACCACCATCCTCTAAAAGTCCCTAAGAAATTACCACAATGGCATTCTTCTATCTTTTTTTAAATTAAAAGTATCACTGATATACAATCATGTTGGTTTCAAATACATAACACGGTGGTTCAGCAGTTACCCACATTATCAAATCCTCACTTCCTTTAATGCAGTTACTATCTTTCAACGTAGAAAGATGTTACAAAACCACTGACTATATTCTCCATGCTGTACTTGTCCCTGTGACCAATTTATAGAGTGACTGCAAGTTATTGTGCCTTTATCCCCCTCACACTATCCCCCACCCACCCCAACCCCTCCCCTTCAATAACCACTAGTCACTTCTCAGTGTCTATGAGTCTACTACTGTTTTGTTCTTATATTCCACAAATGCATTCTTATATCTTTTTATCCATGAATACACCACCACATATTTAGCAGTATAGGTGATATGCATCAATACCCCCATCCCAACATCTTTTTAAACAAAAAAGGACCATCTTTTACAACTGTTTTTGCAGTCTGCTTTTCTAACTTAAAAATGTTTCCTTGATATATTTCCATGTCAATACATATAAATCTAACTCATTCTATTTATTTAATCTGTGGTACTTCTTTACCTGGATTGTATAATTTCAATAATTCCCTCCTGACAAATATTTGGAGTCTTTTGCAATTTTCACCATTATAAATAATGCTGTAGCAAACATCCTTGCATAAACACATTCCCTTTTACACATATTTATCTTTGAGCCTTATTAGCATTTCTATAAGAAAACTCTAAGTCAAAGTACACAATTTAAAATTAGATATTGCCAAACTGTTGTAACAGTTTTTTACCCCGCTTAAGATATTTTGCACTAGACTGTACTTTCCTATTATGCTTACTTTTCTTCCATTAGAAAAGTACTCTATGTTGATTGCATTAACTTTGAGAAATACAGAAAAGAGGAAACGACGACCGTGTCTAAGCTCTTCCGCCACATAAACACTAGCATCACTCTTCTGGTTTTTTATTTCTATCCAGTTTTCCCTTCAAAGGAAGAGAGGAGGTTTGGATTGGTTTGTTCCTTTATTTTTAAAAGTTATAACCATACGTGAAACAGAAACTTACAGTCTGCTTTTAGGTTAGAACATAAGGGATAAAAAAAATTCCACTACCTCTTATTTCTTCAAGTCACAGTTGATCAATCTAAATGACTAATAGTAGTATATGTATTAAAAAAAAAATCCTTCCCACATGAAACAGGCATTTAAGAAAGTAACACAACAATTTTAGTCCAAAGCATCTGATTATTTCAAAATCACTCGATTCCAACCAAAAAAGGAGATTAAAATTTTCAAAATGTCTTAAAGATAAACAAACCTATTAATAGCAAGCTAGTGGAGGTTGTTACATGCAATTATCACTTAAAATAACCAAACTTTTTATCCTTAAGTGAGCCGCTACCAAAAATACTCTCTAGAAAATCATCAGCAAAAATCTCCCTAAATTTTAAATTACATTTTAAAAATTAAAAATTTTGAATCATTTTCCCTTTCAAATTATAGCCATAACTAATGACTGAGTTGCAAAGTTCCTTTCTGGTCTTCAAGTTTTGTACTTGTACCCACTCCCCAAGTTCCAGTATTTTTAGGGCTCCACAGATCATAGTTTGGAAACCATTACCCTAGTAAAAAACGCACGTGTAATTGAAATATTGAAAAGAAAGGGGAAAAGAAGAGAGCTTCTGTGAACTGTGCACACATTTCATGCATGTGAAAACATACCTGTTCTTCATTTTCTATCTGGTCACTCACATCTTTCATCCCCTCGCCTTCTCCAATTCCACCTCCCTCATAATCATGGAACTCAGTTGCTCCCTCCCCTGCTGAATCTTCCATAAATTCTTTGGGCATGCAAAATCCCTTGAAAATAAAAGACTGAATAGTTAGGCACAGAAGTAATGAAAAACAGGATTTCCTGTCCTGCCACAGAAAAACAAATTTAAACAAATGCTTGTTTTTCTAGTTCAGTATTTTAAATCTCATGGAAGTAGATTAGAGACCTTTGACACTTTTTCTTCCTTGTCGATAATGACTATGCAGTTACAAAGCTTGACATTAGATTTCACGTATGAGGTTTTGTCTTTGAAGAGGACTGCAGTATGTGGTAATATGTCATTCTGCCATGACAAAAATTTCAGTAAAATTTTGAATGAAATAAAATTATTATTTAGGAGCAAGTCACTGATGGATAGTAGAACCTCTCAGTGTCTAAATTCCAAAGATGTCCTTTATTTATGTCTCAAAATTAGCCAAGCCTGACACAGAGAGAAGACATGTTACCCTGAAGGTACAACAACTTGAAGAAGATGCTGTAAGTGGGACAGTTAGTTTTTCTTTAAAATTGAAGAAAATTTTGTGTGAAGCTCTTCAAATAAAATGTTAGTTTTAATATTTAAAAAAAAAAATGTCTTCTTCCCCCCAACTCTTGAAAGAAACCTGTCCCTCCTGGGGACCATGCCATGCCTAGCCTCAGCTGTCTGCTGCCAAAGCACAGCATGGGGTTGAGAGTGAAGAAAAAGGTCAGATACAGTAATGCTTGTTAAGTGTTAACATGTTTCAAGGGGGACAACACCCTGAAAAGAGAAATTCAACTACTGGTGTGTGGGGAAAATTGAATAGAAAAAGATGTAGAAGAAAACAGTATCTTTCAATGAAAAAATCTTAATTTTATCAGAGAAAATACAAGCTATCAAGATATTTCTCAATCTGAGGATAAAATGTACTCAAAATAAACTGCCCACCAGGAGTTAAGTTTGCCCCAAGTCCAGCAAACACAGATTGTGACTAAGTTACACAGAAACAGCTTCTATGGATTATGTGCTATAATTACAACCTAGATCTATTACCTTAGACAGTTTGTAACCTACTTTTAAGTTCCCTCAGAACTATTCAGAAAGGATATGAATACAATTTAGACTCTTAAAAAATTAAAGGAAAGACAAACTCACTTTCAGGACTTGTATTCTTGGAATGTTGACTGAAAAATATATTTGGTTAAAATACCTAATTTTCCCATTGAGATATATTATTTGTAAAAACATACGTAAGACTGCAGAGGAAGGAGATTCAGATGTTCTTCTGCAGGGCACATCATTAAGTAGCTACAGATGGGCCAGCCACTGGGTTCCCAATACTCTGCTTATACAGAGCCACTCCACCCCCACACCCCAACCCCAAAATACAGACAGGTCAGACAGGCCCAAAGTCACTCTAGAACGTGTCAGACAAGAGCAACGATGCAAGTGGACAAATACAGCTAACCCAGACTCAGGGCATCCTCACCATACATTGTCCTGCCACTGTCTTTTGAACGTAGTAGTTCTTCCAAGAAGTGAAGGGATGTAAGACCAGCTTAATGCCCATCAGAAAGAGCAGGCAAAACTGAGATCAATTAATTTACATATTATTCAACAAATATATGTGTTTATCTTCTAGATATACAAGGCATGTGCTTGCCCCCCCATTTTTTTAACCCTTTCCAGTATTCCAGATACTCAGAATCAGGAACTCTGGACTGTTTACAAGAAGCCTAGACCCCATATCTTCAGTTTGGAAATTTCTATCTTCCTCAAATGAATCTCATCTGTATTGTACTTAGATTTGGAGAAAATCTTAAATGCTAAGGAGGAAAAAAAAAAAAGACAAAAATTATATATTCAATTAAAGGTGATTCTCACAAAAATCCTAAGGAGCATAGGCAGATCTTATTTTACAGTGAGTAAACTAAGGCTCAGAGAAGTTAAGTGACTAACTCAGGAGTCAATAACTGAATAAACTGTGTTGGGTCTGTTAGAACTGACTGGCTCCTGCCCCTGAATTTCAAGGACAGCATCTACAATCTCTACTTCAGTGCTTTTCACAGTACTGAGCACATGGTTGAATAAATGAGTGACTTCTCTAAGAAAAATTCTCCTCCTAACACTAAGAGTCCCATTACCATTTCAAGGAATTACATATAAATGTAGTTTCAAGGAAGCATTAATAGCCTTAGGGATTCATCTATCCTTTAAGTTTAGCTCAGAGTTATCTGAAGATTTCCAACTGGGGACAGGGAGAGAAGGTGTGAACAGAGAGGCCTTCAGCCAACCTCTAGTGTCTAGGGAGCTCATTTTTCAGTGGGGAACCTGTAGGTCCCTATACTTTGGTGGAAACAGGGTTAGGAATTGTCAGATAAAGCCCTAAAAAATGCACAAGGAGAGCAAATCCCCTCCTGCTACTTGTGAAGGTCCAAAATAAAAGCCCATCAAACACTAATGGGTACAGGGTATTTGGTATTTGGTACTGGCTGCCCCACAGTGTGCCACATGAACAATCCTTACCTTCTGGGCAAGCTCTGTAAAGACCTGGGCAAGCACAGAGAGCAGCTTCGCAGTGCTACGGTGAGTTGCCAAAGACATGGTCAGGAAGAAGAGGACGAGGTCTGAGTATCTGGAGAGCATGGGCACCAGGCGCACCACCAAGCAGCAGGACTGGCTGAAGACCTGGGGGCAAACAGATCGTAAGGCCTGCTCACACTGCTTACTGGGTGCTGGGTTTCCTCTGGTGTGATGAAAATGCTCTGGAACTAGATAGCGATGATGGTTGTATAACATTGTGAATGTACTAAATGTCACTAATGGTAAATTTTGTGTGTATTTTAATACAAACACACACATACCCTTAGTCATTGAGATCTCTTCCTTGTTCACACAAATTCTCACAAATCAAACTTTAAATTCTCAGTCATTTAAGTCTTTATTTCACAATGCTGTTGGGTTTTTTTTTTCCCCCAATAAAACTGCCATCCGGACCATCCTTTATGCTATCCAGAACTTAGCAGAAAGAAAACTCTGCTGGGAATCAGAGTCAGCACTAGAGACAATGCTGTAGAATAACACACAAGTCCTACCGAGTAAGCTGCTTCTTTGGGCTTATCATGGAGATGACAACTTCCTCTGCTAGTCAACTGTGAAGGAAAGATATTTGCAGAGAATGGCCATTAGGCCTCAGTTGATGGCAGCAACATCTACCTTTAACATCAAATATCTAGGAGTATGTGATTAAGGTATGAAAGAATCCCAAGATAATGGACGTTCTAGATTGCTAGCATTTTTGCATCTGTGTATCTGACAACTGTAACCCTTAGCTAGCAAGCCCTAAACTTTTCAAAGTCTGTCAGTGACATTTACATGTATAAAGAGATCAAATTCATAGTGATTTTGTCATGGAGGCCTGCTTTGGGACCATCTACATGGAGCAGAGTGAAACCCACTCTGCCTTTGTTCAGCCCACTCCAGACAGCAAGAAGCTTGTAAGGAACATTGGTTACCGTGTGCTTTGCTGCAGTGCCATCCTCACCATATGATTTCAACCTCTCCAACAACTCAGAGACAGCGGATATTATTTTCTGCACATGCAAAGTGCTCACATCAGCCCAGAAGTCATCCTCTAAGAGTTTTGTTAGATGTCCTGATTGCAGTCTCTCAAAGCCTGCTGCCCCTTTCATTTACAGGAAAGAACATGATGAATAACAGAAAACAAGGCCTTTTCATCTTCATTCAGCCACAGCTGTCATTTCTAACATCTGCCCTTAAATATTTAGCCACAAAAATAAACCATCGAATTAAAAATAATCGAGTACGAAACTAATTTTTGCCTGATTTCACACATACCATCCTCTTCCTGTGGCCCTGTTTGGTGCGTGTTCTCCTCTGTCTTTTTACTGTTTCTTTCTGCTAAGTTCTGGATGGCATAAAGGATGGTCCGGATGGCAGTTTCCATTTGCTCTGAAAAATCTTCCACAAACCCTTCATCCGTCATCTGGCTTCCTACTAAGTAAACATGGTACAAAAACACAGAAAGCCCAAATCACTTACTTCAGTGCCTCTGGAAATCATTAACAATCCTTTTTTGTTATCTGTATAAACAGCCACCCATTAAACACCTACTATGGGTGAGCCACGGTGTCAAGCTGTGCTGGATACCCAGACTAATGAGACCCACTCCTTGCCTAGATAAACTAGGATTACAAGTTTGTCTTATGTTAAAATAATTTCACTCTAGTGATGCCAAAAATATGAAAACAAAAGTTAAGATGGTGGGCATTAACACCATCTTAGTCTGAACACCAGCCCTCAGCTTTCCAGGCTAAGGGAGCAATGTCTGTAAGAGCCGAGGGAGTCTGTGCTGCCTCCCTCCAGGTAGGCTACAAAGTAAGTGACATGATGGCAACCCAAAGACAAGGTATTCAAAAAAATGAGGCAAAAAAGTTAAGAGCTATGGGCTCCAACCACATCTGCCTGCCTTAGAACCCTGCACAGGTACATCTAGAAAAACCAGTATTGTGACTTTAGGATAATCTACACTTCAATCTGTAAGACATCATTCCTACACTGGGCTTTTACTCCCTTGAACAACAGTCTTTACCTCCTTGGCTGCCTGCAACAAGTAGATGTGTCTTCCAGGTAGTGAAGTCATCTGTGGCTTTATTGATTTCTACTCTTACATATTCCAGGCTCTTAACTAATGCCATTTGTTGATCTCTTTGCCCAACCTCCATCCTTGGAAGAATGAACAAGGACTCTAGGCCTTGCAAATGAGCTGACACCTGGGACAGGCAATTCACTCCAGAAGAGCAAACTTCAAAATCTTTCCTGTAACAACAGAAATGCCACAGTGTTGAAAGAAAGGGACACATACACATGCATACACCCCCCTCCTTCCAATCACTAAAATGTAAGTAGGGCAAAACTCACTGTACCTGAAGACTCACAATTAGACATATGTTCCAAAGCACTATGGGGGTCCACTACAAAATGCAGACTGAAGCATAATCCCTTTCCTAATTTTATCCTATTACTTAACTCCAAACAAGCACCCAAGGACAAAGGAAGAGCACAAACATAGGCATACTCACCAAGAATGGAAAAGAGTTTCACAAGACTGCTGCCTAATTTTGTCGATGTCAGCTTTCACTGTTTTAACAGTTTTCAGCATCTCTGTTAAACCTGCAGTTGACTGCTGCCAAAGCTGGTCCTGTTTCCTCATCCAACAACCAGAGGGCAGGTGATTTCTAGGTACTGGGGATGGGCAGCTCAGATCTGATGGCATATGGTCCAGCACTACTCCGGAAAGCTGTCTCTGGGCGACCTCTGGTCCTTCAGGGTAGGAAGCAGAAGGCACGCACTGGACCTGGGCATCATGCTGGCCTGCAGCTGGCCCAGCACTGGGGCAACACTGGAGGAGCCAGGAGAGCTGCTCAAGCAGGATCTGGCTCTGCATGGCCAGGTGCTGCAGCCTTTCTGTCCACTGCTGTACAGCATCCTGAGGGGGGAAAGCCACGGGATAGACCAGTGGCCCCGTCAGCCTAACATGAATCTCCTGCACACAGCTGAGGAGGTTCCTGTGCAGAGAAACCCAGAGACAAAACACATGGCACCTCAAACTATGTCCCCATGTTTGATTTTAACAGTAAATTAATTTATTTCTGATGAAGTATGGGCTTTCTCCCATAATGAATAAGAGAGGGTCCCCGTAACAGGTTAAGAAGTCTGTTAAAATGCCTTCCAAAGTTCTTAAGCGCATTTTTCAGTCTTTCCGGAGAACTATCATAACTCAGGGCTTATCACCTGCCCCCTTACAACCCTCTGACACCCAATACTGTCATGCCACTGCAGCGATTTCAACCATTATTTAAAAAAAAGAAATCTAGTAAATGTAGTCTGCGTTGCTAGATAAACCCTTATGAGTGCAACAGAAAATAGCTGAAGCCGAAATGGTTACCATCTGGAAATACTACCTCTCAGCCAAGAACCCACTCAAGGTGATGAAAGGCTTCCTAACTGTATCATCCTTTAAGTATCTACTTCTATGGGGGAATGTCCATGACGGCTCAGCAAATTGCAACTCTGTGATCCAAAAAGCAGAAGCCAACTCAAATCTGGTCTGGCCCAGAGACTGGGATGCCCCAATACTATGAATACAACCCTCAGCCAGCATGAACTGTCAACCACGAATGCCCACGCTCCAGACCAGTGTGGATCAACCATGGCAATTTTTCCCGTCTGACTCAGTCCAAACCCATCCCATCCCCCAGGTCCCATTCTCCTTAGATGTGTTGCCAGAACCAGGAGGCAGAGGCGTACCACCAAAAACAAGGGACAGGGCCAAGAGAAACCCCACTTGCTTCTGTGGACCTCAAGTTTCATTTCACGATTGAGAGCAGCAACTCTGAGCTGGCTCACATGGTTCTTCCTAATTCATGCCACCCCAGCCAGTGAGCTAATTAATACCTGAGAAGAATCCACTGCTCAGTCAGTGTGGTCAGGCAGCGCCGCTGTCGTATGAGCACCTTCATCAAGTGGGCAGAGAACCCCTTACACCGCTCAATGTTGCCCACACCCATCTCCTGGCAAGGGGAGAAAAAAAGCACACTGAAGGTGCTGCTGGCAAACACAGACCCCCATGTAGGAGCCTCCAGAGAACGGTGTCATCTAAAACTCTCTGGGGGAAGAGCCCCTTGCTCAGATAATCTTGGGATGTGCTGACTCTAGAGGCAACAATTTCATCTTTTTGAGCAATGCTTCTCAAACTATGCTTCCACAGATCATTCATATTTCATGAAAAGAAACTAGGTTTAACACCAGAACTGGATATTAGTGTTCTTTTCTCAATTCACAGGCGGAAGAAGATCTGAAGATGGCTTTGAAGTTTATCTTCTCTAAGTTTTCTTACACATTTACTCCTGCTGGCAAATTTCAAACAGAATTTAAGATGCTCTCTGATTAAGCACAAAATTACATTGATTTATATTTTAAGTTTCACAATGTTCTGCAAAAAGCTCAGTCACCTCCAGTAATGGGCTGTTATCACCTGACAAGGTCTGAGAACACTAACACTGCCCTGGACCCTGGCAATTCTGAGGTCTAGCATTCTACCTTGGCAGGAGTTGCTAGGGCTGCACTAAGTCTGGCATGCCGTGCAAGAGAGCGATAAAAATACTTCTGGCACCCATCCCACGAAGATGAGATTTCTGTCAGCAGCCTGGAAAAGAAATCATGATTTAGCCAATGAAAACTACTATCTCCCACCCCAGATCCTGAAGACATAGAGACTGGCATATTTAGCCACTACCAAAAGCCAAGAGTCTGAACAGATTTACTTCTATGAGGAATCAGTCAGGCACTCATTAGTCATTTATGAAAAGGACGTATTATTATATACTTAGCACTGGAAGTATAGTGGGGAAATAAATTATGGTGACAGTATGGTTTCTTTAATGAAAACTTGGTAACTATCCTGGTAGACGAAGCAGTGGATCATAAATTTTGATGCCTATAGGGACCAAGCAGGTAACAAGTGATTAAGAACAGCCAAGCACAAAATGATACATGGCACTGACAGCTGACCTCAAATATGAGAGAAGCAGCAGGGATTGCTGTGGACAATAGTGAACTGGATAGCATGTGTCCTATCAAAAGGAGGGAGCTATAGTCAACTTTTGACATGGGAAAGCAAGCTCACTTGGCCAAATTTCTGCAAAAAACTGAAAATTCAGAATGTTTATGTAAAATTTCTACTTTTTTATAATGTTGTATTGCATTCAAATTTAAAGCATGGAGAGGGTCACTGAGCAAATAAAACATAAATGTAAGCCATACCCAGCTCATGCAAATCATTTCCAACTTCTGTAGTTATTGACATAGAGGTAACTGTCTCAGAAGTTTATAGGCTCTCAAATATAGGAATATATTAGAACTTCTAAGAGGGGTGTGTGTGTGTGTGTGTGTGTGTGTGTGTGTGTGTGTGTGTATGTATATATATGAAACAGCTAAAAATCCTCTCAGATTTTCACCTGTACATTCAAATCAAAGGATCCAAAAACCAATAGAAGAGGTGAATACAAGGAGGAAAGAAAAAGGATAAAGAAAAAAGGAAATTAACATTTACTGAATGCTCACCACATGCCAGATACCAAGGCAGGCCCTTTACTAACTGTTAGCTTTATAGCAAGGCTAGGGCAGAGGTATTGCTTTCCCTATTTTGTCAAATGGAGGACATAGAGGCTTAAATGACTTGCTCTGTTTATAATTAAAAAAACAAACCTAGAATCAGCCTCCTGAGTGCTGCTGACTATAGACAATGCACTTCGGAGATCTAATGGGTGAAGATGAAGCATTTCTTGAGGGTTTTTTGAACGGGCCCAGGCAAGACCTTTGCGGTACGACAAACCTAGGAAGTAAACAGCATGTATTTAGGTAAAGAAACTCAGGACAGGATGTATGTGCCCTGACCCTCCCCGCCCTGCCCCAAGCAAGGCCACTGCTACTCAGGCGCTTGTTAGATAGTTGACTCTCAGGCCCTGCCCCACACCTCCTGGAACAGAATCTACTGCACTTGACAAGATGTCCCAACTGTTTCATACACTTGTTGAAGTTGGGAAAATGTTGCTCTCTAAGCTATGCTGGAAGGGTGGGTGCTGTACAACACATGGTGATGAAAATAAAAAGCATGATTTCCAAGAAACCTCATTACAAACCTATGAAAATATTTATGAATCACAAATGGTTTATCCTAGGATTTTCATATGTGTATCTAGAACTCTTAAGAGTGGCATTTTAAAACCTCACCTGCCACCTTCTGTTTCCCACCATCTCAACTGTCTCTAGCAATTTCCCCCAAAATTACCCTTGTTGTTTTTCTCCCTAAAAGCTGCTAATGATATTTTATCGGGTCTCACACAAAAACCTTACCAGTTTTTGCAAGATGTTTAAAGAGGTCTGCTAGAGCTCGCTGCTTCTGCATGAGAATGTGCTTGGCTTCTGACCGCTGCTTCTCCTTTTCTGCGGAGGGCCCTACAATTAAGCTCTGCAGCTCAATCACAGAGGAAATTATTTCACCTGAGGAGAAAACAACAGGGAAATACAGAAATCCCACAGGCTTATACAGAGCAATGACATTTTTGGGAACAAGCATCACTCATCTTTTACATCCCAGATAAGTGGCATCGTCCCAGCATTTGGTAAATTCTCAACTGAAGTGATCAAGAAGCATGGTGATAGAAAAACACATGAGATTTCATATCTCTTGACAGCAAACAACCCAACTATTCTTTTTTTATTTAATGGTTTATAATCAATCAAGCAAAAAGCACTTAATGAGCACCACCTATGTGCAGTAATTTATACTCGGAATTTTAATCATCTGAGGCAAATTTCTGATAAATACTGCACACATCGAGCTCCTACCCTGTATCTGGTACCTTACAGATGTTCTTTTAATCCATACAACTCAGGAAGCACTTATTTGTAGCTGCTCACTTAAATAAGCCACACCTGCTTGTAGTCATTTTCTAAAGGCCTTTCAGCTTAGAGAGTTGACTTCAAGACAGGACCTGCACCTTGGCCTAAGGCATTCCAAAGCCCAAGTTCTTTCTCCAGCACCATGCTGCCTTCCTGAATACTCATGGGCACCGCAGCACGAGGATGCTGCCAGCCTGCCACAGGCAGTGTTAAGGGTAGACTGTGTTCCCCGAAATGTATGTTAAAGCCCTAATTTCCAATACCTCGGAATGTGACTTTATTTGGAAACAGGGACTTTAAAGAGGTAATTTAGGTCAAATGAGGCCACGTGAGCCCTAACCCAATTTGGTGTCCATAAAAGAGGAGGAGATTGGGACACAGATATGCACAGATTTTCACCATGTGAAAACATGGAGAAGAAAACAGCTGTCTAACAAGCCAAAAGAAGAGGACTCAGAAACCAAACCTGTTGATGCTTAAATCTTGGACTTTCAGCCTCCAGAACTGTGAGAAAATTAACTCTGTTGTTTAAGCCACCCAATAAACGTTACTCTGTTAAGGCAGCCCTCGTTTATATACCATTAGTTGATACAGGCAGCCTAGTCTTTCGGATGAGGGCATGCACCCTGCACACGTTACACCGACACTGTAAGCGAGTTAGAGGAGAGAATACCTGGCATCATACAGAACGTGTGCCCTTTCCAGAAGTTGTGCATGGGACCTGTATTCCATTCACTCTCATCATCAGGTTCAAGCAGGCAGGTTATACTGAACAGATATCAGGCCATAAGTCTAGCAAGTTTTAAAAATAGAGTTCCCTGAGATAAGACTGTAGCCTTACTGCAGAAGGACCAGCCTCACTCTGACACCACTCTTACTGGGGTGGGGGGGTGGGGTAGGGGGGTGGAAAGGCAGCCAAGAGCCCAGGCAATATATAAAGTTCTGGATTCCCTCCCCTAGTCACTGCTATTCTACCGCAGAGCAAATCCTCGCTCTCACCCTCCCTGAGCAAGGACAGCCAGGGAGATGAAGCGGCTCCCCCTCTCTGAAGTGAACAAGGCAAGAGGAGGACCGTGGATGACCCTCCTTTTCCTTTAACTCAGGAGAGACAACATTTTGAGAGCTAGGGACAGCTCAGAAACTGGGAAATCAACCTCTGTGCCCTTTTACTCATGTTCCCAACCAACAAGAGCTGACATAGATAAAGCTATTGTAGCAAATGGCATAAACCAGCAGTAGTTTACATGACAGGAGGACAGGATGAATATTATGACAGTATTTGTGGTCTTGGGTGGTTCCAGTGTCCAGGGTCTGCTGATTTTTAGCCCACTTATTTAATTCACTGCTCAACACTATTTAGGATGTCAAAAGGACAGAGGTGACAAATTCCCAGCGCTCCAGGGCCACTGGGGAAGAAAGAGCACGAACCCCGCCCCTGCCCCGGCTGCCAGTGCCTACCAGTGAACTGATCGAGGCCCTCCACCAGGTGAGGCAGGCGGTTTTCCTTCATGAGTGCCAGGCACACCCTCCTCATTCGTTTCACGAGCTTTGGCATGCGATGTAGAAGCTCCCCTTCCATGGGGAAGGGAGCACACTGACACTGTTCTGGAATCATGGCCTGTGACACAGAACACACAGGTTAGTCTCACCACCAAGAACAGCAGCGATATCACTGACATGCATCGGTGCTAAATTTAAGTGTTGCACCCCTCCACACACACCTAGCTCAGCAAACATTCCATTCTCTTCCCACCACCTCTGAAGTCTCACAAAAACAAATGAAGCATCACCAAAATTAAAGAGGCATATACTATGGACATTAGTAACATGTACGGCTGCTCCATATAAGAACACGGTGGAAGGGCCCCTGCCCCCTCCCCAGCAATGCTTTCTGGACTAGTCACAAGAAGACTCCAGTTCTGATCTCTGGGCCCAGCAGGATAAATAACCTACCTGCTGCCTTTAAGGTGCTGCGCGGCACTGTGTTTCTTACACACACAAACAAGACTGAACTGATCCCCTACTCTTCCTTCTACTACCATCACTTCCCACTCCACTTTCTGATCAACAGTTCATGTATCAGGAACCCAGATATTAGATTAAAGAAAAGGGTTTCCATCCATCAAGGGCATATTTCTATTATTTTTCTTCCCTGAATTTCCTATGCTGTCATCAACAGCAAATCAAAATTTCTGACCAATGTGACAGAAGCACTGAATTGATGAACACAATCAAAAGAAAACAAACTCAGCAGTCATATCCTATCTGCAGAACCATACCATGGCTATTATCTCAACTTCTATTATGCTTTCTGTACTATTAAAATATTAAAGGTAGCTTGAAACCCACCATTACTAACGCCATAGGTCCAGCATGGGAATTACAGTAAAAAGGCAAAAGTGATCCCTCTCGAGGCCTGACGCCCAATCCCAGAGCTCCCTACGCCCAAGGATGGGAAGCAAGAACACCCATCGTTAGACCTGCTCACCCAAGCTCTTTCTGGCCGTTAAATTTTCAGGAATTTTGAAGGCCAGTTCTTAACTTCTGGTACTTGAAATGGGCTCTGATGAGGGTATCTGTCCCATGGCCACCAGCAACCACTACAAACCAGCGTGTCACTGCACACACTCACTCCCCATGCAGCAGCCTCAGCACGGGTTAGCCCAAAGGCAGCTCCAGTGGCATGGCCCCAAACTGATGCTTCAAATCTTCTATTACAGGGAGAGGATATGTTAGGCTAACATGAAACTTTTAGCACTAGGATCAGTGCTTTTTGCCTTATTCTGCAGCAGGATCAGGCAGACATACAAATGCTATATTATGTCCAAAGAGGCAGACTTCAGACGCATTTCCTTGCCTAGTTCTAAGGACACTCCTTACACAGAAAGCACAGATCCCACCTGACTGGCCCAGGAGTAAGCAAGCATGACCCACAAGCTAGTACCTGCGCAGCTGCTGGCCGGCCTAACAGGGTCTCCCTCAGTGCCCTGTTCAGGCTCTGAATGGGGGATGCCTCACTAGGGGCTGCATCTATCGTCCGCAGCAAAAAGTCAGGTTGTTCCTCCTTGTCACTCTCCATCAGGCATGACCGGCAGGGTTCACTCAGGACAGCTTCAAATTTCTTCATAAATTTAAAAAGGGTCCTAGCCCCAGGTAATGACAGAGATGAGGTGAAAATATTGGATGGAAAGTGAGAAAATGTAAAAACAACACCATAATGCATACACACATAACTTAATAACTCGTACCTTTTGTGTACAATGAGCTCCTTTGATACTAATAATCATCTTTTCTTTTTTTTTAAAGGAAGACTATGACAGGTATTGTCACCTCCCTTTTCTAGAAGGAAAAACTGTATCCACGAATAGCGGGATCAGTTTACTCAAGGTGAAACAGCTAGGAGGCAGCAGAAGACTCAATCCTTTTTTACAGCACACAGGCTGCTTTGTCTCAGGCAAAGCCAACTGCTCCTGCAGGCTGACTTTGCTTTGGGCGGTAGGGGCGGCACCAAAAGCCAAGAAACGATCCGGTATTTTAAAGGAAGTTCAAGGCGGCGTCAGCCAGGCCACTGTAACAGTGCGGTGCTGCTGCTACCACCGAATATTCTGAGCTTTGATCACCCCCTGTTTTAAAGATGAATTAATTACCTGTGTGTTTTTTCCACAGACTGTTTAATGGACCAGAAGCTGACATCATTCCACTTGGATATCTTAACAAATTCCTGTAAGAAAAATGAAGTTCAAGGAATGGCTTTTCCAAGTTGGTATCATTCTGTCTCTTTCTAGATCATCATTTGCCAAAGACCATAGCCCACTCCATCCCAAACACAGGGCTGAATGTCAGTGAAAAGATAAAACAAGTCTGAAAAAAGAAGCATGTATTTGTTGCAAAGCAATAAAAAAAGACTGTGGGTACAATCAACAGGTCACTTGATATGTACTCTGGCTTGTACCAGGTTGGTTCCACATCACTGGGAGTATCAAAAGGAGAGGGTCCCCCTTACCCCACGTCACTTCAGTGGCACATGGACCAATGCTGACTGGCACTCCTCTGTAGCGGAAGATCAATCCAGGCAAGACCAGGGAAGGGAGCAGTGACATGTGTCTGTGGCAATCCTCCTGAGGAGCCTTTGACAGGGCCAACACTAACCCCTCACACACGTGGGCAGGCTGGCAGTGAGGCCAATGCCGTGAAACGTAAATCTTGCCATCCTACTTGGTAGTCGCAATGCTCTCCTTCATCCCCCAGAGCCCCCTGCCTCATTGTTAGATAAATAAAAGAACGCAACTTCATTTAAAAAATGTGCTGATCTTGTTCTCCCAAGAGTGATCATGACAGCTGTTTTTCTTACTTTAAGTTCTTTTTCTAGGGGGGAACGAAGTTCCACAATTTTGGCCTGGACCCGGTGAAAGAATTGCTTGTAATAATGGTACAAATTCCACAGAACACTGCAAA
This sequence comes from Phataginus tricuspis, assembly GCA_029783875.1. NCBI lineage: Eukaryota > Metazoa > Chordata > Mammalia > Pholidota > Manidae > Phataginus > Phataginus tricuspis. The sequence continues at coordinate 8,813,028 of JAQQAC010021848.1, forward strand.
GTGAATCTGGAAGAAATGAAAAGGAAACAAAAACACCACAATTGCTGCATGTGTCCTGGTTCCACCTGTGGGCTTCACATTTCAGTGATGATCCTTGCTCTTATCTTTAGGCCATGAGATTACCACACATTTTACAAGATTATTTAACAGCTCACTGGGGAGCCTGGCTAAGCTTAGCAGTTCCTAGAGATGCAGCTGTCAACACTACTCTATCTTTTCATTTCAGTTTGCAGTGAATTTTTTTGTTGCATTTCTGTTCTTAAAGGCAATGAACTCAAACTTTCTGCCAAATTCACTTCAAACCCTTTCTTGGAATCTTACTGTAGAGTCAGCAGAAACTGAGTCTGTTTTAAAAGATGGCACTTTAAAAAGGCTCACCTTCCCTGCTCATTCACATAAAATCTATCCTCCTTTTACAGTGACAATTTTATCTACATTGCTGCGATCAGGGAGAGTAACTTGACAGCAGGGGTTTTACGTGCATGAACTTGATACACGGCCACACCCTCACCAGATCACAGAATCTAACAACGGCCTGGATCAAGCAGAAGCCTGGCAGGGCACATACACTGTCTGAACTGAAAGATGTGCTCTCTCAACACACCAGTTCCCAAGACCTGCATCTGGCAATTTACCTCTGCCAGAGTTCACTAGTCAGGGCTTCATTTATAATGTGAAGAGGGCTAAAACCTGGTATGCAATGAGCTATCTGTCCACATTGAAAATTCAAAAGCCTAACCCATTTAAACAGTGCAGTGTAAAAGTAAAGGTGGGGAGAAAAAAAAATATATATATATATTTATATATATCCTTACCTTTTCCTTCAACTTGAGGCATCAACAAGACATGACAGTGGAAAACTAGTAACATCTGAAGTCGTACATGGAATTCTCCCAGTGAGGACCCTTCAATAAATGCTTGTAGGGTGCTGACCAGCAACATCAGGGTCATCTGTTTGTCATCTTTAGAGATTCAAAGAGGAAAACACATGTGTGCCTGCAACATTACTCCCTATTCATAACAAGCATGCAGTCTAACACAGGTTACAAGGCCTGGCAAGTTGATACCGCAGTGAAAGTGAAGCTTTGAACCAAGAACCATAGCTAAATTTCAAGCTGACTTAAAAACAACAGCTGCACTCAGGGTATGTGTTATATACACAGCAAATTGTGAAACTAAATTATGAGATGCTTAAGCACTAAATGAAACGCTTTCAACTTAAGCACGTTAACTACCTACCAAGACAGAAACTTTCATTTTGATTTGTCTCATGGATATAGTGAATAAAGAAGCCTTATCTTCTGACTAGCTTTCTAGTCACTTAAACCTCTCTGACTTTCATTATCAATCTCTCAGTAAGAGAATATACAGCATTCTTGGCTGACTTCTCAGGAATACCATGAAGTCAAATGATGTATCCTCCGTGAAAACAACGGAAGGAAGAGACGCTCGAGCAGGTAAACCCCATACTTCCGCAGCACTCCAAGTTTAGGCTGGAACCTCTAAACACAAAGGGAGTTTATTGGTACGTGTTACCTTCCTGCTTTTCTGTTTGTTCCTGAACGTGCTTCTCAAGCATCTGATAGATAGAGAACCAGTGCTTTGTAGATTTCTCAGTGTGGCGTTTCATGGCATTATCCAAACTCATAGACCAGCAGCTAAAGCATGACAGAAGAGGCAGAGGAGGCATTTAAGGAAAACTGTTTGAAATCTCTGAAACCACAGAAATAGAAGCTACGTGTTTGCTATTCCCTCCTCCCAAATGGAGATGGAGAACCATCTAGTTTGCTGCCTCAGGAACAAGGTCATTTTAATGCCCTGCTTTTAACTCTGTAATTAATGACTGAAAAGCACACTGTCTGTCATCCTACATAAACACCGAAGAAACAAACTATCAGCAGAAGAATGTCCCTGTAATGTACGTTCAGGAGGGGAAGGGAGTGGCAAATGTCTCACTCACTTCAGTTCTAGTTTACGCCAACGAATGATCATCTGACTGACCAAATTAAGATGTTTCCGCAGAGACAAAGATCGACTTGCATTCTCCTCCCAATCCTTAAGAAACAAAGATAAAATTTACTATGGCCATTATTCTGTCCCTTAATCATCTCCTCCCTCAGGGAACATCCTAGACTTCCCTTGAATGAAAATCATTGGGCCCTTATGCAACTTTTATGCTAATTTATCAACAGCAGTAGTAAGTTTAAATCCAGTGTATCCAGCTTCGAGTCTGTGTGGTCCCTTGACAGAACTCCAGCAGAGCCAAGTTACAGGCAAGCAAACAGCTCAGGATTTTTAGACCTGAGTCTGAATGCCTGGTGTTAGTCATGTGACTTTGTTCCAAAGTTCAGAGCCCTAATATGATGATTGGGGAAGCAGCAGAGGCTGTGAGAGGATTCAGGGGCAGGATGTACACAGGCACTCACCCAGTCTGAACGGCCACTTGGAAGTCCTGGCAGAGTGAGCCCTCAGTACTGGCGGCTGCTGTGCCCCACCCTTGAGAGCAAGTAAGGCAGGCCCCTCACATGCCCACAGAGGCAATGCATTTGTTTGCAATGATCTAACTCATACCAGAAAAATGAAGATTTATTCTTCTCCAACACAGACTTATATATACCTTTCTGATCCTCTAACAGTAAAGGTGTCACACAATACTCTTTTTTCAACTGACTACAAACTAAAATGAGTTAAGAGAATCACCTTACCTGTGCCTTTGCCAGAAGGATCTCTAAGCCATTCAGGAACTTTGAGATGGGACTGGAAAGTGGGAAACTACGAATTCTGTCCATTACAACCAGCAGCTGCAGGGACCAAAAAAAAAAAGTTTTGGGTACTATGTGAGACTATCAATCACCCAAAGTCACAGGGTTCTGGAGAGAGGCCTGACTGCTGAAGTTTCATGCAAAGGCCTTGCTTCACAAGACCTATGAAAGCTGTGGAAGAAACTTCCTGGGTTGTGGATCTGAGATAAATAGCTTATCTGCTTCATTACTCTGGAAATACAGTTGAGTTTGGTAAGACAATGATCTCATTTACTGCTCTGTTATAAGTGTTATTACAAAAATCACAGAGCATGGTCAGAGTTAAAACTGCCAATATTGAAAAAGCCAGGCCTTTCTTAGTGTGAGTATGTGTCTGAATAAACAGAGCAAAACAGCAGGATTTTAAACATGTGGACAGAAAACCCTGACCAACAGATAAAATTACTGGAATCCCAAACATCATTTATACAACAGCAAAACCAACTGGTATGTTCACCCTGCAGTGAGTAGTGTCCCTCTGAACAAGGGTTCTTAAGCCTTTTTGTTTATATATTCAAATGTGCAAGTGAATGCCTCCTGGGACAGTGAGGGACCATGTCCTCAGTTCTCCCTCCTCATTGGCTGCCCCACCTGCTCAAGCACTGGGTGTTCTGGCCAATCCTGCAGCAGCTGACCAACAGCCTCTGAGAAGCCCTGGAGCACAGGCTGACAATGCCATGCTTCTGGAACATTGGGGTGCTGGTAGAAGTCATAGGGCCCATCAGGCTTTACTGTCAGGTCTGAGGTTGCCTCCCCAAAAAGAGTATTATGGGAGAGGGTGCAGGCCAGAAGTTGGCTGCCCAACAGTTGGTCATTCAGCTCAACTCCTGTGAAGTTAACAATATCACAGTGAAGTCAATGAACTCAGTAAATTTATCTATCAAGTTACAAAGATGTCAGAAACATGCTCAGAAAAAACAAACTACTGAACTAACAGCAAAGCAGGTACTTGAATGTCATTTACCCCCAAAGCAACACAGGTCTAGAGGACTGTGACCCTGATATCACAGCAGCCACCAGAGTTACTGGGATATACAGAGGAACTCAGTGCCTAGGTGTAATGAAGAGGATGCAATTGGGTTTGATGGATTCATATTCTTGCTTTTTGTAGCTAGTTGTGGTAGACAGAAATGAAAGTTAAAACCTCCTTCCTACTTGCATGGAGTAATGCATGAGGTCATATAGGAAGATGCATCAAACCATACTCTATGAGATTAATTTCAGAGTGCCCAGATTCCTCTTGGGAATACACGATTTCATTTGAAAAACACTGAAGCAATTTAGAGGCAAATTGGGAATAATGCTGAGTAACAAGACCACTTAAACTAAGTCTGTATCCTTATTAATCTCTTCACCCCAAAGTTTTCAAATGATGAAACTCCGTCTTAATTACAGATTTTAAATCACCTTCTATTAGCTTAAGTCTTTTCAACTAAGGAAACTCCATCAATGAGGAATTTAGCAACAACAGGGAGGTAATGGTTTTAATTGTTCCAGAGTAGCAATCATATTTATTCATTTTGATTTCCCAAGAATATAATAAGTGAATTGCCATACCCATCAAGGGGTAGAAGTGTGTCACAAGAGCCGACCCAGTCTGATAACAGGACAGAAACAGACTGAGGTAATGCTTTGCCTCATGTGGCGGCAAATCCTGTTGGTACCAGAGGGATCGAGCAAAGCTGAGGCACAGCTGCTGGTGAATCAACATCACGGCCTGCATTGAGCTCTGGGAGAGAACAGCAGGGTCTGGGGCTGCTTCTTCTTCTTGGCCATCTGAGGCTTGCTTCTCCTCTAGTGTTGGCTCTAACAAAATATCTGCAAAGTCCTGTAAATAACATTAGAGCAATCGACTGTGTAAAAATAAAAATCCAGTTCTAATCAGACTAAAAGGAAGAGGTAAAGATGGAGTATGAACAATTAAGAAAATGAAGCAGCCATTTACATGCATTACAATATAGTAAAAACATTAAAAACCATTCAAAGGGAATGTGTATGGTACAAAGGAGGTCATTCCGAAACGAACACTGCCGCCACCACCTGACCTTTTCATGCAGTGGAAACAGCTTCCTGAACTCCCGCTCTTCCTCCTCCTCCTCACTCAAGGCTGCTCTGGAGTTCCTGCTCCTGTATCTGTACAGGCTGCTCTCCCGCTCAGCCTTCTCTTGGGCTATGCGTTCCTGTTCATCCCACTCACTGATGATTTCCTAAAAAGTCACACATTCGAAAGGAAACTCATTCACCTTTGCTAAGGCACTTACAATGAGCAAAGGCAAGACTTGCCTTTCTTAATTTCTCATGAAAACAAAAATTCAAAAACAAATAAATGCCGACATTCAAGAAGTCACATTCTAGGTGATAAGAGCAAGCCTAGAATGGGATACACCAATATGTTAACATAGTTTATACAGCTCTCAGTGGTAAAATCTATCTTTATTCTTTTAACTGTCTAAAGTGAGAAAATTGCTTTTGTTGGTAAGGGAAAAATCTGGTTATTTTCCTATTAGTAAGAGTTGACATGATTACATGGCAAAAACCACCATGAACAAAGTCAAAAGGCAACCAATAAACTTGGAGAAAATATTTGCAGCGTGTATCACAGGTAAACGGCTAACATGAGTTTTTGTTTTTTAAATCTTGAGGACAAAGGCCCCAAACCTGACAGTTACATGAGAAAAAGGTAGGAACATATAGATCCTCCTCCTTCACCACATAGTCTCTACCTATACTGGGCACTGCTAATGTCTGCAGGCACCCTGCTTGTGCTCCAGGTCCCCACAGGAGGATGGGCCGGGCTGTCTCTCCAGACACAGTCTTACCTGGCACACGTGCCTGAAGAGCTGAAGGGCCCTCTGGTCCAGCTCTCCCTTGACCAGCACATGGGAGCGCAGGTAAAGGAGTGCATTCAGCAGCAGCTGCTCTCGAGTGGGACAGGCTCTCTGGCCCTTGGTTTCCAGCTCCTTTCCTCCTGAGCACTTGAGGATCAACTTCCCAAGGCCTCGAAGAATCTCCTCTGACTTCACTGAACACAGTGCGTCTGCATGAGCATAGTAAGTAGGGAAGGTTGGGCCCACTGATGGGAAAGCCAACAGGGATGTTGCCAGGGTACCCAGCCTGTCTGCAGACAGCACACTGCTGTGGAGTGAGGCGTGAACCTCAGATGCCACCAGCCTCATGCCATGCTGCAACTGCAAAATGGATGCCTGTAATGGAGCGACAGAGTCTGGGTATAGGGCATACTCCTCGGCCAGCCGCTTCCTGAACTGGTGGTGGGACTGCTGCCACGAGGCCTCCTCTTTCAGAAGGTTCTGGACCACCTGGGAAGACCGAGGCCCATCCATGTGGAGGGCCTGCAGGAGCCGCGTGAGCAGATCCTGAACAGCAGGGGCCTTGGCAATGCTGGTGACGTAATGGTGGATCTCTTGTACCAACGATTCGTATACAGGCACCTGGGGTCTGAAGGCCTGCTTCTTTGACAGGCTACAGATTAAATTCTCCAGCTGAACAATTCTTTGGCGAAGTAACCTAAAAGCAAATTAACACAGTATGCAAATCTAGTCAGAAGAACACGGCATATCTAGAAAGTAGAATGAAAACACATCAGCTACTGAGGAATAGTATAATATTAATAATCATAATGAAAATACATAATATGGAGAGAGCATTTACCACAAGCCACACATGGTGTTAAGCAATTTAGATTCATAGAACACTGAAGTTTCATCACAACTCACTGAAATATGTACAATTACCCTCCTTTTACAGACACGGGTGCTGAGGCTTAAAGGCTTCTTAAGTGGTCTACTCAAGGTCTAAAGCTGAAAGGCAGGGTCAGGACTAGAACTCAGAACCCACGACACATACAGTATTTACTAAGGCAACAGACCCACACATGCACATCCTCGCACTCAGCTTCTTCCACGCTGAATCTAAGTTCTGGATTCAATCCTCTGGGCCCCATGTGAATCCTCCTCTTCCTTTCACAGAGTATGTATTTTTCCCATCACCATAGTTTTGGGATCTAATTGCTAATGTAGTTCAGAGATGTGTATCATGACCTCTGCTAACACTGTAATTACACTGCAAAAGTCAACCTCAAAGTGTCTTTTTTTAAAAGGATAATCAACAGCCCCCATCACAATCACTCAGCTGTGTTACCTGATGTGAGGATGAGAGTAGCTGATAAAGACTTCATCTTCCAGGTCTCTTCCAGTCTGTAGCTGGGACATGAGGTTCCGGGTCTTCCACTCGCATTGCAGCTGGTGTAACTAACAGAAAGAAATGCGAGAAAGTGGTCGGCTGTGCCCAGCTCTGACCATGCCCCAAAGGGCGAGGCCCCGGGGGAGGGAAGAGCAACTGGGTAGCAGGAACTGTTTCCTGAATGACCCAAGGGCAGAGGTTTTGCTCCTTAACCTGGACCACTCACCTCAGTATCATTAGATGAAAGAAATGATCGTACACCTGTGAACTTCTGAGACTGCTATAGCAGCTTAGTGTTCAGCCCAACTCATACAATTTTCCTTTTTCAAAATATAGAACTAGTATGTATGTTTCTTCATGTACTCAGTTCCTTAGTTCGAAGTTCAAATAGCAAGGGGTATCATATTATCTGAATTTACCTTGATTCTTGAATTTATATAATAAACACCACAAGTACAAAACCTGAGGGAATACTATACCCTGACTAGAGAAGTGATCAAATGCAAATACCCAACCTTAGCTTAGGTAGAGGAAGCCTGCCCAGTGAGGGATGCCCCTACTTCTCTGGCAATGCCCCCAGGTGTTCCACTGTCACGCCCTCTGCCCACTGCTGCCCAGGGCGGTTGTGTCTGACCTTGGAAGGGGTCCCGCCCAGCACCTGAGCCTACTCAGCAACTCGCAAGGAGAACAGTCTTCAGAACACACCCTGGGCAGTCGCAGGGCAGCTTGTGCACAATCACTCCTTCGATGCTCTGAGCACCAAGAGGCAGTAGAAGCAGTAATACACTAAGCAGCCACTTGGGGATGGAGCCCATGCTCCACACTCCCACCTCCATACCTCCTCCTTGGCGTACTTGAGCTTGTATTCCCTCTTCACTGCGGGATCGAAGCGTGCCTGGGGAAGCCATGTCTGAATCTGGAGCAAGCCAAGGCTCACCCAGAGGCTCCCACGCTGGGCTGGCTCAGGCAGGTCCCGCTTACCCTCCCTTTCCCCAAACAAGTGGTGCAGGGAGGTAAGCAAGAGGCAGAGCAACTCTTCGGGCAGCACCTCCTGCCCAGCCATGTCCCCAAGAGTCTGGCCCACTTGCTGGAAGGCCTGGCTGTCCCGAAGTAGCAGCCGTTCACAATTCTGCATGTACTCCTGCCTCCGGGGTTCAGGGAGCAGCTCTGCGAGGCCTGCCAGGTGCCGACAGAGCACCAGTCCCTGGAGCTGGGAATCTGTGGATCTGTGGAGACAAGGAAGCACTTAAGGGCTCTGCACTGCATTGAACATCATTCCTTTCTTACAAGACTGTCATTCTTCAGAAAACGAGACAGAAGCCTGCACTGCCAATACTTAGAGGTGAATTTCTGTTCTCACATAATCTTATGTGATTTTCGAAACACTACCCTCTTGCTCACAATATGCTTCAAATTATCAGAGGAGCTCATAGTAAGCTGTCATGTGCTGAAAACCTGCTGATCAAGCCAGAGAACACCATTGCCTTGGCCCATCAGAACTAGCCAGTTACAGAGTCAAGTTCTGACTGAGGTTGCCTGCTCCATGTCTAGAGAAAAGACAAGTGTTTGACAGTCTATACAGGGGGAGGAAATACCTGAACTCTGCTACTGCCGAGACAGCCATGTTGGTCCAAAGCACCGAAGTGATGTCCCGGAGCTGCTGGGCTCTCTCAACCCACTCTCCCAGGGTGACGTGCAAGGAGGACAGCATGCAGAGGCCACTCACATCCCAAGGGCGCACTCTGCAGCTACTGGTTAAGATGTCAAAGCAGCACTTGGAGAATATGGCTCTACTGAGACTGCCGGGGCCCTGAGGGATAGAGAGGCGTCAAGTGACTTTTACAAATTAACTACAAGGATTTCAACAAGCAGTACTGGGCACCTCAAAGGGAAGTAAGAGAACAAGAAAAGGAGGTTCAGGTTGCTAGAACCAGGTAAGTATCAACCAAAGATAGGAAGAGAAGAACAGAATGGGTTAAGGTATCAGAAGGCCTTAGAGGAACATGGACCCCATTCTCTAGGAGTGAGGAACAATGAGTGCTTCAGTAATGTAGAAGAAAACCCCTCACATCTGGGCATCAGGAGAACCACTCCTGCAGTCAAGCTAGGAGCACAAAGCAGGAAAGTAAGACTTGGAGAAAAGGAAAAGAAAATTGTTAAGAGCCAGGGACAGGTTTGCCAACCCTCTGCTCCTTGGGCTGTTCAGCTGGGACACAGTGGTAACTGTCCACAGCCAAGGGCGAGGTGGTCAGATACGCGACAGGAGACACTGTACACTCTGGGCAACTCTTGGGGATCACAGATTTATCACTAAAGGCTTTGAGACATGTTTTACAATAATGAAATCAATTTTGATAAAAGCAATGGAACAGAAAAGAGCCCAAAAATAAATTCATGAACATTTGTGGGAATAAGGTATACGATAAAGGTAGCACTTCAAATTCAAGGTGGAAAAGGATGAATTAGTCAAAACTGGTGTTGCTACACTGCTTGTGGATATGCCGTTTGTATAAAATAAAAAATAAGCATGCCCATGTTACAAAATAAGATATCCAGATAAAACTAATTTAAATATAAAACAGTAACAAAAATTTAAGAAAGAAATATAGGCAAATAGTTTTAACTCTAGGGATAGGGAACGAAGACTTTTTTTTTTAATCAAATGTACATCATAGTGGTTCAGTGGTCCCCCTCCCCCTCCTTCCCACTCCCTCTCCCTAGGTAACCACTAGTCACTTCTCAGTGTCTATGAGTCTAATGCTGTTCTGTTCGGAAGGAAGACTTTTTTAAAAAGCATAACACCAAAGCCAGAAAGCAGAAAGAGACTGGCATACCTGAGAAGAAAACACTATAAAGCTTGAAAGACAACAGAATACTAGAAATGTGTTTTCAACCATATGTTAAATAAAAGTTTAATATCCCTAATATATAGAGAGATGTTTAATAACAAAATTATGAGGAACAACACTTTTCTTTTTGTTAACAAAATAGCAATGACCATGACTGAAAATTTCTGAGAAGAAATAAAGTGATTAATATGCAAACATAAAGATGTTCAACCTCAAAAATAATCAAGAGTGTAAGGTGAAATGAGATTTTTTAAATTGTATGATTGGCAATAATTAAAAATGTTGCTAACACCTAGTGTAGCAAGGCTATGAAGGAACAGATCCTCATATATAGGAAATGAAACTGTGTTTTGTCCCAAGTCCTATTGCAGTCACCCAGGACTGTGACCTCCCTCTTTACTAGCTCTTAGCATGTTTAAAGAAGTAAAAAACAAACACCACCTGCCTAGACCTTCTGATAATAGCTATAAATTTCTTTAACTGTGCAGACACTTTGACTAAGGATTAAATTCCAGTTCTTGTAACAAATCCACAGAAATACACAAACGAACAAAGACATATACAAGGGTAGTGATGCAGTATGCCTGTTACAGTCATAAAGGCAAGAAACCTCATCACTTAAGAATAAGGAAGTGATGGAATGGAATACCTTAAAAAGAATTAAGATTGGAATGACAGGTACAGGTTTCCCTGACATATTATATGAACAAAGAAAGCGATCTTAGTTTTCTTTATACATGAATTTAATATAAAAATATATGTAAAGAGAAGGATACAGAGCAAAGAGTGATTATTTCTACTATGCACTAATATATGTATATATATACACATACATATATACACACACATACACATTTCTGTACTTATTTTATAATTATAAAAAATATTTTAATTAGAAAAGAAATAAAAGGCTTTTAAAGGAAACTTTTTTTGCTTTAACTCAGAATTTCCCAAATCATTTAAGACAGAGTATCTTTTCTGAAGGTAGACTTATTAACATCCTGCAGAAAACCAAGTATTTTAACCACTTAATTACTGCTCTATCCTAGGATATTTATTGCTTAGTCCAATGAGAAATTCTCTTCACTATTACCAGAACTTTTCATGATTTTATGCCAACAAACCTTCAATGTAGAGTCCAAAAGGGACTTGGGCATCTCCCTCTGCTGCACAGCAGGCAGAGGGCTCCATGTCAGCCAGTATTCTGGACTTGTCGTCACAGTACTGCTCCAGAAAGACATAAATGTGGAATTAAATAAGTTGGACCACAAAGAGTTAATTTCTTCAGTAGACACCTAGAGATAAAGGAATAATTAGATAAGAGGATATTTGAGAAAGATTCCATATGAGGTCTCTTTCTTGTAAGAACCATCTAAAACTAACATGGGTTTAAAGATATTAATTCCAACGTTCCTGATATTCTTCCACACTGATAATCTTGGTTAAGTCACTTATCCTGTTTATAATTTTTTAATTTAAAAAATTTTATAATTTTATAAAGTTGCATGAGAAATTTTAAGTAAAATAAATCACACAACTATGTCAGCAAAATAAAACATTATCAAAAAAATTAAAGTTGTACTAATGAAGTTACACTAACTACAGTTTTATCAGTATTCACATTCAATAATCATTTTCAGAGGAAGAATGAAACTACTCTCACAATATAGTTTTTTTTTGGCAAACAAAATATAAATAAGCAAATATTTTCACCTCATTTAAGTGAAAAACAAATAGAATGATGCTGTGATAAGAGCTGAGAAATACCCAGGTGATTACTGCAAAGCAATATTCAAAATTCTACCCTTTGAAAGTTAATTCAGGTAAGACTGGAGTTTGTAACATAGAATCGAAATTGAATAAATAAAATGTCATGCAAAAACTCTGCCAAAAAAATCTAATCAGCTCATAGTGTAAAGGAGGTTTATTTTCCTTTTTGATTTTGGTTTTTACCTTCTGATGATTCAGTAAGAACCAAAGGTCTTGAAGTTCTTGAGGAGCAACTGGTGTGTGCTTAAGACAAAATGTGATGTACTGACGTATCTCCTCATCTATCTGGTGCTGCTGACTTTTGCTGGACCTGTTCCAAAAATAAGGAAGGAGAAGAGGGTGGGCTGTGGAGTGAGCACTGAACTGCTAAAACCTGCCATGTATGGAAAACGGAACACACAGAACTTAAGTAAATTTACTGAAAAATAAGAAAGCAATTCTACTGGAAAAATATCTAGTAACTTTTAGGAATGAAGTCAAAACAGGCAAAGGGTCTTCAAAAAGTTTCAGCTTTCCAAACTGGCAACTGACCACCCTCTACTTCAGCAACAATTACCTCTCAAGACAAATCTGTGCTTTGTTTCATATATGTTGCACAGAATAACCTACAAAGAAAATAAGTTGCCATGAAGAAAATGGCTTACTCTCTCAGACAAGCCTGCATCATGAAGTCAGCTGTCACTCTGTACCGCCAAAGCATAGCCAAGTACTCCATTGCAGGCCACAGCTGAACATTCCTTGTGAGTTGGATTAAGGAGGTAAGGTCTGGCTGGGACAGGTAAGAAGCTTCATTGTGCTTTTTCTCCAGAAAACCGAGTGAAATTCCTTTGGCTTTTAGTTGTAAACACTGAGCATTCACAAGATTCTTCAATTCATCTGGACAAAAAGACACATGTGGTATTAGACCATAGTGGTCAGTAGTAGAGGCTCAGCTTTCCAATAGCCAGTTATTTAAATGTGAGCTTAACCTGATTTCAGCTTAATCTGAGCCTGAGTTTTGCATCTGTGAAATGATGCAATTAATACCTGCACGATTCTTAATGACAAAATTTTAAACAACGTGTGTAAAGTTCAGATCTATGCCTGACATTATATGATAATTATAATACACAGTAAAGAAGAAAATCAAAGGAATAAACTTAAAATTTATTGGCTGCAGGGTAGCAGGCCAAACTCCAGAGTATATTACCTAGGTTGATATCTTCCAGAATATTAGCTCTGAGGACCAATCCCCAGGCCTTCAGGACACTGTTCTTTAATGTCCATTCAGAAGCAATCATTTGGAGACGACTAATGTCTTCCCACCATCCACTCTCCCCAAGAGCAGGCATCTGATCTTTGATGGCAAGGGCTTTGTTAAGGGCTTTCAATTGTGAAAAACACTCCACGACTAGCTTGTCCTGAAACAACAAAACCCAGGACAGCCTATTATAGAGGAGAAATGTGGTTCTTTTTAGCAGCCTTTCATGTCTGAGAAAAAAAATTTAAATGTCAAAACAATGCTTCTAGAAAACATAGGGTTTATTTACTCCTGTTGCGTTCAGGAGACTTTATGGTAATAAAGTAAAAACCCTACCCAGCCTTAAGTCTCAAGAATAAGTAATATGCTAAGATTCAGCTAATCAATTAATAGTATTCAGTGAACACTTAAAAGTCAAGCTTGAAGGCAACGATGAGTCTGGCTGATTTGGCAGTCCCCACGTTCCGAAGACCTTCAGATGAAGTCACCAAACCTTTGCGTTGACTACATGCTCCCAAGGTGTACCTTAAAAGGAAATGGTCGCCCCAGGAACTTCTGCAACTTCTTTATACCAATGAAGCTACCAGTCGGGCTCCCCAAACAATTCTGAATATGTTCTGAGACGGTCTGAACCTCTCTGTAGTATCTTTAAACAAGGAAAAAAAAGGGCAGAGAGGAAATAAGGAAAGGAGAAAACACTGGATAGTAAAAAACATCATTTACATTTTATATCTGATTTTCATTTGCCAATAGGTCAAGAAAATAAACCAAAGTAAAGCAAGAAGAAACAGTTTCAATTCCAAACCCTCCGCTCTTAAGCATCACCAATACTGTAGATCTTGACATTATTATTCTAAATATGAATCTTACTTGTCTTCATGGCTCATCAGGAGTTGGGGAATCTGACAAATCAAGTGTTTTAAAACCCAGTGCCAGTGAAGGGCAAGCAGGGCCAGGCCTGGAGCGTCCACTTTTACTGTGTCGGCCACAGTCCAAAACCGGTCACGCCAATACAGAGAATGCAAAATCTAAAAACAAAGTAAACCAAACTGCTCACAAACATCTCCCAGTAATAGAGACACAGGACACAGACTTCAGTAACTAATCAGTATTCAATATACACATGAGAGATTTAACATTTGACGAGAATATTTTTAGAATATTAAGGCACTCAGAGAAGATGAAGCTCTTTCCTCCTAGAACTTGAGGTTCAGAGTTATTACACTGGAGAAAATCGAGTTACTGGGTCATACAGTAAGTGTACATGTAATTTTATAAGAAACTACCAACTTGTCTTACAAAGCACCTGTACTACTTTGTATTCCAACCAGCACTGTAGGCAAGTCCAGTTGTTCCATTCCCTGTCCAAAACTTGAAACTGTTGAATTTAATTTTAGCCTTTCTCGTTAGTGGCACCTCACTGTGATTTCAATTTACATTTCTTTGATAACTAACGATGCTGTGATTTTTCAAGGGCTTACTGAGCATTCACTACCTTCTGAGAAGCACCTAGTCAAATTTTCATGCTCTTTTTAAACTGGGATGTCATATTAGTTTATATAATTTACATTATTTATAAAGTTTCTCCTAGTGTTGTCATTTTCCGAAAGCTGTCTATTCAGAACAGAAGTTTTTGAATTTGATGAAATTTTCCAATTTTTTTCTGTGGAAGAGTCCTTCAAAATGTCTGCCTATTCTCAGATCATGAAGATTTTGTTCCTGTATGTTTTCTTTTAGACAATTCAGTTTTAGCTTTTATATTTAAGTCTATGATTCACTTTGGGGTAACTTTCCTACATAAAGTATGGCAGGGGTAAAGGCTCGTTTTTACTTTATCATGTGGACATGTAGTTATTCCATCATGACTTGTTGAATAAACTGTTTTTACCCATTAAATTACCTTCCACGTTTTACAAAAATATCAACTGATCATATATGTGAGGGTCTATTTCTGAATTCTATTTTGTTTCACTGGTGTACATGTCTATCCTTATGACAATACCCATTGTTTTCGTTAATGCGGCTTTGTAATGCAATCAGGTAATGTGAGACTCCAACGTTGTGCTTCTAATAATGCACCTTTATAGCAAAGTAGTCTCAAGATTAATGATTCCTTTCAGAAGTTCTATGTGGTAAAAGCTATATGGTAAAAGCTATAATAACATCAAATTATTTGACATTTTTACTAAGTTGACATTTGTGTTAAGGATGTCCAAAAAAGGTGAGTGAAGGGAGGGAGGGGATGGATAAACTGTGATTGGGTACTTATCAAACACTGGATTGAAAATGAAGTGAACGTGTCATTAAGAAAAACAATTCAGAATATCTGTTGCCAGTAATAAAATTAAAGCTTTCAAGTAAAACCTACAATTCTGAAAAACCAAGCCCAAATCTTCCCAAAAAAGATTCTCTGATGAGGTCTGAGGTAATTTTTCATCCATGTTATTTACTTATACTGAGGAATGAAATGTGTCAACATTTGGAAGATCTCTTAACTCAGTGAATGGTATTTTCCAAATTACCAATGCATGAGGTACAAAGGCATGCAAGGGTAAACACCCATCCAAACTGCAAGTTAGACCATCAGTTTTTAAGGGATGAAGTTCAGTGATGCTTTTTCAGATTCCACATTACAAGTAACCTTTACAAAAACTACCACTTATCAAGTTGTGGTATAGTATCAAAGAAAAGTACTCACAATTGTATGAAATAGCTATTAAGACACTCCTCCCTTTTCTAACCTCATAACTATATGAACAGAGGACAGATTTTTTCTGCACAAACTTCAACCTGAACAACATATTATGAGAGAATGCAGAAGCGGATGTGAGAATCCATTTTTCTTCAGTTAAGACAAACATTAAAAAGACGTGCAGAAATGTAAAACAGTTCTACTCTTCTTACTAATTTTTATTTTGGAAAACAGTTGCTTTTTTTCATTAAAAATGTTTTTCATATTAAAATGAAATGGAATTACTACTGTGCTTTAAAACAGGTTAATATTTTTTATGTTTTTCAAGTTTATTTCCTAATATAGTAAATATTGACAGATGAAGCCACATAAACAGGTATTTCGGGATCTTTGGTAAGTTTTAACACTAAGAGGTCTTGAGACCAAAAAGTTTGAAATCTTCTACTCTACTTTACTAGAATAGCTAGAATAATTTGAATTCAAAATTCAAATCCATATGACAACGATGTCTAAGAAGGCTTAAGTGAATTAAAATATAACTTAAAATTCCAATGTCCATAATTGGATAAATAAGTTGTTGTACATACATTTGATGGACTATTACTTAGCAATTAAAAGGAATGAACTCCTGACAAACAAGATAATACGGATGCATCTCAAAAAAACTATTTTGAGTAAAAGAAGCCA
>JAQQAC010021848.1:8836290-8893981 GCA_029783875.1 Phataginus tricuspis
CCAACCAACCCGAGACTGTGCAGCAGAACTTTCAGATCCAGGTCATCTGGAATGACCCCATCCCCTTCTCCTGAAATGTAGATTTCAAGTCCACGGTTTCTCATAGCTCGGGATATTTCTCCATGAACAGGATCCATTGAGAGAAAAAGTCTAGTAATATAGCAATTCGAAAGAAAAAGAATTGTTTTTAAATCCCGGTACCAACCACTGCTGCAGCTCAGCAACAAATGGTGAGGGCAAATCCTTTGTGACCCCCATTCAGAGACTTCATCACACTAACCACTAACTCAAAGTCTGCTACTTTCATCTGTCTTGTTTTTCTAGTTCCAAAATGCATCAGTACAGCAAATCAGTTTCTCTAAACTTGCTTCCCTTAGGAATTAAAGTATTGTACATCACTGGATATACCTTTAGTGCTAACTGAGGACTTTAGAATTCTTACTTTCAGATATTCCCCAAATCAGGCAATGCTAATTCATCATTCTAACTCACCTACACAGAGTAGAAAAGAAAGCAGTGTTGTCCAAATTAGCTTCATATACTCAATGTCCAGGCAACAATTCCATCTAGCTGACATCTCCAACATTAAACACCTGATTCCCTGCTGACCCTCTCCACACAAAACCTGTTCCTTTGCCAGTTCTCCCTTTTTTAATAAATGCCCCCTTCCCACATTTACCCAATTATTCAAACCAATAACTTAGGTGTCATCCTTGCTTCTTTTTCTCAACCCACAAGTCTATTAGTAAGTCTCACTAGTCTAAGCTATTGTTCTCTCTTGTCTGAACTACTGCAAAAGGCTTGTAACTAGTATCCCTGCTTCCACCCTTCATTACCAACCCACCACAGGGTCCTTGCCCCATTTGTGTACTGCTGTGCCCCTAGAACCTGGAAAATAGGAGAGCCTCAAATAAACATCTGTTAAGTGAACCAATGAGTGGGTGAACATATTTATGACTGGATTATGAAAAAAATATGTAAAAAGGTCCCACTGAATGTCTACCTCTGCTATCAAGGCTGACAGATTCTTAGGCAGAAAATTAAGAGGCAAAGATACCTGAAATTAGGATTTGGTGTTATGGTAGGAGTGGATCCATCTATCAGTCCTCTCTCACTAACAGTGAGGACGCCTCCAGGTTCAAGCAAAGCATTCAAACGATCCAGCACTGATGGGCTGCACAGAAAAGATTTCAAATGATGGACAGGCCAGTACATGCACTGACTCCACTTTCCTTGCACAGGCTCCCACTGCTCCTGAGCCATTCCCTCCTTTCAGCATGGCCACTCCCCCATGTAGAATTGTGATCCCTTTCAAGGTCTCTTTCCCCATCAATTCCCCTGTCCACTCCCCAAGGCAGAGAGACCAGATTCATACATAGTAAATATGCAAAATATTTGTTAAATAAATAAATACAATTATGGAATATGATAGGAAGTTCTCTGAACTATAACTCTTCTTTTTCCCCTTCCAAGTTCCCCACTTTCCAACATTATCAAACCCATTTAAACGTTAAATGGATTTTAATCTGAAACATTCTGAAAAATGCTCCAGATAGAAACCCATCATCTGACCTGTGTAGCTTCTATTATGCTAGCTGTGTAATGACAACAGTTTTTAACTTGCCCTTTTCATTACTTTAGTCAGAGTCCAAAGTGATACAAACTGAGGCACCTTTATTAAATGTCTGCTGTGTCAGATCCTCCATTTCAAAAATCTGTACTCAAGAATGACCCTAACAAAAGGAAGATTTCTGATGTTAAATAAAAAGGTCTGACTTAAAGTTAGTAGGGAAAGTAATCTGATTTAGTTTGTCTTCAGTTCAGCTCAAAACTATCATACAAAACTAAAATCTGGCAGCTGTCTAATGACCAAGTATCAGTGTTCACCACAGACAGACATATACAGGTCACGATTGAGGATACTCTTCTAGTTAAGAAAACAGTGGATTATAAATTAGTTTAACCATTGTGGAAAGTAGTGTGGAGGTTCCTCAAAAAACTAAAAATAGATACCATTTGACCCAATCATTCCACTCCTAGGAATTTACCTGAAGAAAACAAGATCCCTGATTCAAAAAGACATGTGCACCCCTATGTTTATCATAGCACTATTTACAATAGCCAAGATATGGAAGCAACCTAAGTGTCCATCAGTAGATCAATAATAAAGATGTGGTATATATATACAATGGAATATTATTCAGCCATAAAAAGAAAAGCAATCCTACCATTTGCAACAACATGGATGAAGCTAGAGGGTGTTATGCTCAGGGAAATAAGCCAGGCAGAGAAAGACAAGTACCAAATGATTTCACTCATTTGTGGAGTATAACAACAAAGCAAAACTGATGCAACAAAACAGCAGGAGACCACGGACTCCGAGAAGGGACTAGCAGTTACCAAAGAGGTGGAAGAGAGAAGGGGATTAAGCGGCATTATAATTAGCACTCACAATATAGGTAGGTCACAGGGAAGGCAGTATAGCACAGAGAAGACAAGTAATGACTCTATAGCATCTTACTACAGTGATGGACAGTGATTGCAGTGGGGTGATAATATGGGTGAAGGTTGAAACCACAATGTTGCTAATGTGAAACCTTCATAAGATTGTATATCAATGATACCTTAATCAAAAAAAAATAAAAACTGTGGATTAAAAATAACAGACCTTCCAGTGAAATAAACCAGAAGGAGAAAGACAAATACCATATGATTTCACTTATTTATGGAATATAAAAACAAAGCAAAACAGAAGGAACAAAACAGCAGCAGACTCATAGACACTGAGAAGTGACTAGTAGTTACCAAGGGGCAAGGGTTGGGGCAGGTTGTGGGGCAGGGGGAGGGGAAGGGGGAAAAGGGGCACAATATTTTGCAATCACAATATAAGTTGATCACAGGACAGCACTACAGCATGGAGAATACAGTCAATGATTCTGTAACACCTTTCTACATTGATAGATAGTAACCTTACTACAGGCGGTGAGGATTTGGTAATGTGGGAAACTGCTGAACCACTGTGTTGTACATTTGAAACCAAGACTGTGTATCAACAATACTTCAATTAAAAAAGAAAAAACAGAGTTTCCACCTGGGTTTCTACCTTGACAAACAAATTTTAATCAGGCCCACTTGTGAATGGGCAGAAGGTCCTTACTTGCAGAAGTTAACATTGTCCATCAAAAGCCAATCTCCAGACTTCAGGGCCTGAACTAACATGCTGTCAACCCATTCAAACGTGCCATGGCTGCGGCCACTCGCTGACTGCAGAAGCTTCAGCCCAAAGCTTCGGAACTCTTCCACAAGTTGGGCGAACTCTGAAATGTCACAGCCAGAACACTTAATTTCAAATTAATCAAAAACAAACAAGCAAAACAAAAACAAAAACAAAACCCCACTTAATGTATATTAAAAGAAAGTTGGAAACTTTTGGCCCAATTTTTTTAAGTTTTGTAACAATCGGCACTTTTTTGTTGTTGTTTAATTAAAGGAGGTAAGAAAATTAGGTTTGGGGTCAGGAAATGCTTCTTACTGGCTTTTGGAATTAATGACTAGATAGAGGTGACTCGAAATGTGGTGAAGAAGGAAAGAAATCTTTATATTATTTCCCAAATGGCAGGAGAATAATGCTTCCAACCTAGTGCTGTTAATCCCATTCTATTACCAAATGAAAGTGCTGTAAATTGGTACAATGCAATCACTGTTGTTAAACTGACATATAACAGCTGGCATTAATTTGTTGAGGGTTTTCTAGTTTACAAAGCCCATCCCTGGAAATGTTTCAATTGCTCTTTTTTGTTGGAAATTGGCTCGTGACCCTTTTCCATATCACAAGGTAATGTACATTGGATTCCTACTTCCAGCCATGAGGAAGTAACAAAAGTTAGACTTAACCAGACACTGGGCAATAGCAGGGAGCTGTGATACCTGAAGAAAAGAAGCCCTATAAAAGACCCAGATTTCCACCTGGAAGCAACTTCTAGCTGGCAAAGCAGGAAGAGCGAACTCAAACAGACCCCAGTGGTCTCACTGACTTGAAGAAACAGACTGGAATTCAGGGAGGCTAAGGCAGCTAGAATAACAGAGTACTCAAGGTTAAGGAGCTGCTCAGAGATAAAGCTCCATAATTCTAGATAAGGGCCTCTGGAGTCTTTGGGTAAATAAAAATCTGCACATGTGTGTACAGGGTGAAGCTCCACAGGGATGAGCAAAAATTTCCAAAGGAAAGGAAAATAATTGGGGGGCTGAGCTGAACGCTTCCCAGAGTTCATACAGGAAAGAGTATCACTCTCGCTGCCACCAGCCAAAGTGGAGAGACTCCACTGAATGAATATACAGGACATTCAGTACAGATGCCACGAGGGCCATGCCTCAAGAGTGGGGTTAATGCAGCCCTAGAGTATGCTACTCTGGACCTACCTTAAACAGCTTAAAAGCAAGCTTGAAAAGATCAAAATGATCTAGTTCAAGAAGGTGATGCAGGAAGATCCTCAACTCACCTCCTCCCACAGACACACTGAGTCAGCTACATATGGAACAATTTCCTCAACAACAAAAAAATCCTCAAGGCTGCATGAGCGACAAATATACATCAGGCAAATGAGAAGAAAATTACACTGAAGCAAACCACAGTGAAGCAGGTAGGAGATTCAATGGCTTGGAGTCAGAGAGGATTAGATCCAAAACCCAGTCTAACCACTTGATGCTACAAGACACTGGGCAGGTCATTTGACCTCTACGAGCATCTACTTCCTCAAGTATTAAATGGGGATAATCTCTCCTTTTAATGCAGTATGTGAGGATCAAAAGAAAATATATTTAACGAAGGGTCTACAACTCATAGGAATTCACATCTAAATGGTAAATTTTATAATACCTATCTTTTAAAGATACATAAAGTCATGTATGACTCCAGTAAATATCTTTAATAATTAACTTAAGTGAATGAGTAAAGGATTTCAAATTCAAACAGTGGCCATGAATTGGGAAATGACAGATCAAATCAACAGTAAAATCATTCTTTTGCCTAAGAAAGTAGACTATTTGACCTACAGCCATGGATACAAAGGTGACAGAGCTACAATAGAGGTCTCATTTTCCTCATCCCTAAGGAATCAACTCTTTGTTACAAGTTACAAGCAGCCTTTGGAAATCAAGGATGACTATCATAGTGACACACGACCTGTTCACCTTTACCTCTGATCCCCCCTAAGGCACGCTCATCACCACCCGGAGACTTGTACCACAAACTGAGAGAAGTAAGTTTCCATGTTAATTGAGGAATTTCTTCCACTTTCTGTACAAAATTAATAAGCATATTCTAGCTATCAGTTTAGATTTCTATTCTTCAGTTTCAGCTTAATTTCTTGAGGTATTATTCATTTTTCTTAAAAGGCCAACAAATGACAATACCAGCTTCACACACAAGTGATTTCACATTATATATCTGATTACACACCAAATAAACCATCAAGCTTAACAGCCAATTTCTTTCTTCTTAGTCAATTTCTTTCCCTTACTTTGTTTAGGATCACAAATTCTGAGTACTTTACACATCATCTCCATTTTACCTTCTAAAAAAGAGATTTTGAAATTGATTGTTAATAGCCATTACATTAATTTAAAAAATTATGGGCACTTCTTTTACAAATATGTTACTCTCTATAAATGGATACTCTATGGGCAATGGTAAGTGTCTGATACACATCGAAACACACATACCTGCCTTGGAGTATGAGTTGATCTTATTGTTGAGCCGCTGCATAAGCAGTAATACTGCTTCCAGCTTGTTGACAATCTCCATCGTGACACCTTTACCGTGTTCTCCAAGACCCCGGGGCTTGAAAGTCAGAAGGAAATGACTCCAGGCCCGCAGCACTACTTCTGCATCATCAGCACTGGTAAGAAGGCTGTCTCTTAACAGTGCCCTTAAGGTGCCCTCCACCTTCTCTAGCAGCTGCCTCCAAGGCCGAGTAAGATCAACCTGAAATTCCCAAAGCACGTGAACTGAGCACAGCCATTGGCTACAAGGAACACTGCTATTATAATTACCACAAACACAGAAGACCATCAATCAGAACACAGGTTTTAATATGTTTGGCCTGTATGTAATATCAAAGGCAGGCCACTTACCTGCTCAAATCCACCCAGAAGCTCTGTAGTGTCCATCTCACTGTTCATAGCCATGATCTTTAATGTGTGACCAGTAAGGTGTGCCAAGAGCTGGACCAGGCTGGTCTTGCCTACAGAGGCTGGCCCAACTAGGATGACCATCCAGCTCATCTGTACACACTTCATAATTGACTCCAGAGGCTGTAATGACTGGTGCAGGAGTGACAGGGGACGGCGGGGAGGAACATAGGTGCCACGGGAAAGGACGGAGTAGCCCAGCTGAAAAAAGATATGCCAGTGAGATCTTACAAGCACGCCTGGTAATAGGAGCAAAAGAAATCATAAACACTGTAAAAGAATAGAGGATTATCCTAGTCTCCTCACCTGAACATCATAGGGAGTGATGCGGAGCAGTCTTGTTCCCAGGTATGGATTGGAATTTGAACCAAACACATCCTTGAATATAGCAATGACCTAGAGGAAGTACAGGATACAATCAAAATACAAATCACTCCACCAAATTACGAGCCAAACCTTCTCAAATAAAGACTTCTAGAAAACATGCACAGCATATTGTGAGAACAGCAATCATAATTTTCCTATCCTTTTGACTTTTCTCTTACAAAAAGGATTACGTTTATTTAATTCTTCAGAATGAAAGCAAACTGAAGTTGAAGCAAAGAGTAGTCACATAATCTCAAAGTATTTGAGTTTCGGTCAGAATATATCATAAATTAAAATAAAGCCATGGGTACTATGACAAATCTAGAGATGAAAAATGATTTTGCTTTCATCATTCAAGATACCACCTAAGAAGAAAGTAGAAGTGAATAGAAACATGAAGATTATGAAGAAAAATGACCATTTTTTAAGCACCCACTATATGCCAAACATTATAGAAGATGTTTATAATAGATTCTCATCTTTATAGCCTTGCAAAAATAGATAACATTTCCATTTGATACATATGAATAACAGGATTCATCAAAGTTGTATGACTGATTGTATACATTAGTAACTGACTGTAAATCTAAGCCAGTCTGACTCCAAAAATACCATGTTATTCCCTAAATATTTATGTAAAATGACAACCAAAGTTATTTCTCTAACTGATAATTTACATTCAATTAACCCTTCCTTAGCAGGAATACTGTTAGAAAACTTTCCATTAGCCCATTTCTTTCTTGGATTTCTTTTAAAAATGTAAGAGGAGTTGGGGCAGGGAAGTATAAAAAACACTAATTCAGCCCACAGCAAAAGGAAAAATTCCAGCTACCAAAAATATTTACACCAATTTGTGTGCTTCTAACAAAGTGGTAATATTCAAATTAATCATTGTATATTGGACTGAAGTCAGAAAATTAAATAATAATGATATTATAAAATAAGTAAGTCATGGGGATGTAATATATGGTGACTACACTTAATGATACTGTATTGCATATTTGAAAGTTGCTAACAAAATAGATCTTAAAAGTTATCATAGGCAAAATATTTTTTTCGTAACTATGTAAGATAACAGATGTTAACCAGACTCATTGTGGTGATCATTTCACAATGTATACAGATATCGAATCATTGTTATACACCTGAAACTCTATAATGTTATATGTCAATTATCTTTCAACTAAAAAAAATTTTTAAATAGTATGGGAGACATTAGAGAAAAATAATAAAGGTAAAATCACAACCAGTATCAAAGACTGACTGTGAGTCACCAAGCAGCACAGAAAAACGGTGCTCCTGTTGCCTGTCCCTGGGTGCAGGTGATCTGTGACCTTGCTTTCCACTCCAAAGCATATAGTCTCCTCTCCCCGATAGTCTATCAGAGTTAAAATTACAGCTGCTTTATTTAGTTTTATAAAGTCATATTCAATTTATCCAAACCCTTCCAGCTCTTAAAGCCTTTTCCTTCCATTATTATTTTTCCTAACATTTCTTTCTTCCTCAGAAGACTCCTATTTGGTGAATTGAAGAAGTGATGGAACCCTTCGTACCATGTGTCAGTTATCCAACAACTGGCTAGTGTCTGGCTACAATTAATATACTCTAACTAGTAAGTAGATGAAGAAATTAAAATACTAGGTGATGATAAGTGAATTATATATCAATAAAGTTGTAAAAAAAAAATACTAGCTGAACATTTTGTCCTAAAATACTGAAAGCTACTTGCACAAAATAAATGATTTGTTAACATTTGGCTATGTTCTGAATTCCACAGAAAAAGGGATCTTGGCACTCAGCAGCAGAATCAAAGGTACGTGAAAGCCATACTGTGGGATATCCATGCCTTCACATTCACCAAGGTTACTGCTTCTAATGCATCAATCTATTTACTAGTTAATTAGTTTTTAAACAGCTATGATATACTAGAAGGAATAGCTGACAGAGTGGAAAGGTTTGGGCTGGAGAAATGTCTCTGTCACTTGTTACTTGTGAGGTTCCATGAGTCTAAGCCTTGGATCCTCATCTGTAAGAGGCCACGACAGCACCTCCCACCTACAGTTAGAGGGAACATCCAGGGAGGCCAGACTTTATCACAAAGTAAAGTGAACACACTTATTATCTCAGTTAATTAAACTGAGAATCTAGCATTATTTTTCTATTTACAAGAGAATATTTTTACTTCCATTTAAATGGAGAACATCCCCTCTTTTTATCTACTGATACTTTCCAGACAGAAAACTTTGTAATTGGACATTTATTTAAAAACAGAAAAACCTCCTCTTCTACTGGATATCACCTCTTTCCTCCTGCTTCTCCCCTTTGTGCTCAGAAAGATGAAGACCTAGTTCTTCATTACTGGAGGGCAATACTATTTTAAGAAGGTTTGCAATCATGGGGATTTAGGTGGATAAGCATGTGTGTATTTTAAAGCAAATTACCCTACACTGTGAGACCTTAAGGTAGGTGACTGTTTGTTTCTTCCCTTAACTTCTAGATTTCCCTGCAGCTTTACTGGGTTTGGCATTAGTGAGTATGCTCCTTCTCTCCCTTAAGATGAAGTCAATTTCAGGTGGAAAGAAAACACAAACAGCAAGTGTGAAACGCACCTTTTCTTTGTCTTCCCTTGTTCTCATTCTTTCACCATAGACCAAAACCACATGCTGACCAGGATCATAACACCCAGGGGACTGGTCAACCAGCATCAACTGACACCAGCGGAAAAGATCCCGGAGGTTGAATTCCCACGGTCCTCCTTTTTGCCCCCATTTCTTCTCGACAGTCACTTCATGATCAATCTAAAAAGAAAATTTACTTTTTGGGAAATAAGTCCCATTTTCTAGGTACTGCCTTAATACTATCAATATAATATAAATGCATACATAATCTAAAATAATTATTAATAGGCTTGTTTCTGCTGTCTCCTTCTCCAAACTCAGACTTCTCAATGCCAGGAATACCTGTATGCATTAACACTGATAAAATGGAACTGAATCACTGTAACCCACAAATGAGTAGCTTCGTTCCACTAGAAACTTGTAGAATTCTATGCAATTTATCTTAGAGTGACTGATAATTTGGTAGGGTCCCATGTTGAGAAAATGATGGCTCAATTACAGACAGGAAAATAAAAAGCAATTAATATAAGCAGGTACTTACCTGGTTGTTGAAAGCAACCATTTTCTTAACAATATTTTTGTCAATGGCTGGAAACAGAGTACTGGCAATGAACTCCATGTCAATTACTGTAAGGGGATCCACAAAGACCTATAAAAATCCAAAAATAGTGGGAAGAAATGTTATAGTTTCTCTTTACCAATATCGGAAACAACCACCACTTGTGAAATTTTTATTCAACACCAAAGAAACAATATCTCTGCATGTGTGTATATAGTATCTGACATATGAAATGTAGCATATATACACACACAGGTGATCCTTGAACACTGCAAGGGGGTTAAGGAGTGCTGAACTCCAGCGCAGTAAAAAATCAGCTTGTGACTTCAACTTCCCAAAAACTTAATAGTGTACTGTTGACCAGAAGTCTTACCTATTACACAATTAACAAATATTTCGTATGCTATATGTACTATTCTTACAATAAAATAAGGTAGAGAAAAAATGTTTTTTTCAAATTGTTGCAAATCTCCAAAAAGTTTTCCAGTGTATTTACTGAAAAATATACACATATAAGTGGACCCATGCAACTGCAACCTGTATTTTTCAAGGGTCAACTGTATCTGCGTGTGTATATACATACACACATACATACATACCCCCACATACATAAACATTTTCAGGTATAGAAATTCCTTTCCTTGCATTTTTTAGTATACACATGTATAAAATCTAAAATATACAGCAACAGAGGATTTTTGTTATCTCTAGTGAATTCAAAAAAGGTATGTATATTTGTTTTATAAAAACTTCCTCAAAGAAAAAAACTGAAAGAAAAAAAACAGCAGCATACACACAATGGAATATTATTCAGCCATAAGAAGAAAACAAATCCTACCATTTGCAACAACATGGACGGAGCTAGAAGGTATTATGCTCAGTGAAATAAGCCAAGTGGAAAAAGACAAGTATCAAATGATTTCACTCAGATGAGGAGCATAAGAGCAAAGAAAAAAACTGAAAGAAAACTTCCTATTTATTATGTACAATGCTCTCAAAATTCTGGATGGCAAGCATAAAAATGTTCACTTTAAAATTTGTTCAACTTTTCAATATGCTTGAAGTTTTTCATAATAAACTAAATTATTCTTAAGGATACTCAGCAAATTCTTTAACTATCAAGGGACAGGGTCATTAAACGAAGCTAACATTTAGAGCCATTTCCAAACCTCCAGATTAGTGCAACTTTGAAAAATAAGTATTAAAACTAGTAAGCTTATGTGTATACACCTACACACACTTCCTACCTCTGCAAATGAGAATAAAGGCAGTAAGAAAAGACACCAAATGTTATTAATTATTGGCTGTGGTATGGAGAAACTGGATTTTTTATTCTTCACGGTATTTTCTGTTCTGTGTCACTTTCCTTTAATTAAAATGCATTATATTCATTATAAATTTTTTAATTGCTTGGGAACAAGACAAGGATGCCCACTCTCCCCACTTCTACTCAACATAGTACTGCAGGTCCGAGCCACAGCAATTAAACAACACAAAGAAAAAAAGGGCATCCAGATTGGTAAGGAGGAACTCAAACGGTCCACATGATATTGTACATAAAAAACCCAAGAATCCACTCCAAAACTACTACCTCTAATATCTGAATTCAGAAAATTGCAGGATACAAAATCAATACACAGAAATCTGTTGCATTCCTATACACTAATGATGAACTAGCAGAAAGAGAAACCAGGAAAACAATTCCAGTCACAATTACATCAAAAAGAATAAACCTAACCAATGAAGTGAAAGACCTATACTCTGAAAACAAGACACACATGAGAGAAATTAAAGAAGATACCAATAAATGGAAACACATCCTGTGCTCATGGATAGGAAGAATTAATATTGTTAAAATGACCATCCTGCCTAAAGCAGTCTATAGATTCAATGCAATTCCTATCAAAATACCAACAGCATTCTTCCATGAACTAGAGCAAAGCGTTCTAAAATTCATACGGAACCACAGAAGACCCCGAATAGCCAAAGCAATCCTGAGAAGGAAGAATAAAGCTGGGGGGATTATGCTCCCCAACTTCAAGCTCTTCTACAAAGCCACAGTACTCAAGACAATTTGGTACTGGCACAAGAACAGACCCATAGACCAATGGAATAGAAAACAGAGCCCAGATATAAACCCAACCATATATGGTCAATTAATATACAATAAAGGAGCCATGCACATACAATGGGGAAATGACAGCCTCTTCAACAGCTGGTGTTAGCAAAACTGGACAGCTACATGTAAGACAATGAAATTGGATTACTGTCTAACCCCAATACACAAAAGTAAACTCAAAATGGATCAAAGACCTGAATGTAAGTCATGAAACCATAGAATACTTATTAGACAACATAAGCAAAAATCTCCTGAATATAAACATATGCAACTTTTTTCTGAATGCATCTCCTCGAGCAAGGGAAACAAAAGCAAAAATGAACACATGGGACTACATCAAACTAAAAGGTTTCTGTACGGCAAAGGACACCATTAACAGAACAAAAAGTCATCCTACAGTATGGGAGAATATATTTGTAAATGACATATCCGACAAGGGGTTAACATCCAAAATATATAAAGAACTCACACGCCTCAACACCCAAAAAGCAAATAACCTGATTAAAAAATGAATGGACGATATGAAGAGACAATTCTCCAAAGAAGATATTCAGATAGCCAACAGACACATGAAAAGATGCTCCACATCACTAATCATCAGGGAAATGCAAATTAAAACCACAATGAGATATCACCTCACACCAGTAAGGATGGTCAGCATAGAAAAGACTAAGAACGACAAATGCTGGCGAAGATACAGAGAAAGGGGAACCCTCCTACACTGTTAGTGGGAATGTTAGCTAGTTCAACCATTGTGGAAAGCAATATGGCAGTTCCTCAAAAAACTAAAAATAGAAATACCATTTGACCTGGGTATCCCACTCCTTGGAATTTACCCAAAGAATACAACTTCTCAGATTCAAAAAGACATATGCACCCCTATGTTTATTGTAGCACTACTTACAATAGCCAAGATATGGAAGCAACCTAAGTGTCCATCAGTAGATGAATGGATAAAGAAGATGTGGTGTAGCACAGTGTAGCACAAGAGAAGGCAAACCGTGAATCTGTGGCATCTTACTACACTGAAGGACAGTAACTGCAATGGAGTATGGGTGGGGACTTGATAATATGGGTAAAAGTAGTAACCACATTGTTTTTTCATGTGAAACCTTCATAAGAGTGTATATTAATAATACCTTAACAAAAAAAGATTCTTTTTAATTGTTTTAACAGATTTAACATAAACACAATGGAATACTATTCAGCCATAAGAAAGAAACAAATCCTACCATTTGCAACAACATGGATGGAGCTGGAGATTATTATGCTCAGTGAAATAAGCCAGGCAGAGAAAGACAGGTGCCAAATGATTTCCCTCATTTGTGGAGTATAACAACGCAGCAAAATTGAAGGAACAAAACAGCAGCAGACTCACAGACTCTAATAAGGGACTAGCAGTTACCAAAGGGAGGGTTGTGAGAGGATGAGTGGGGAGGGAGGGAGAAGGGGATTGAGGGGTATTATGCTTAGTACACATGGTGTGAGGGGTCATGGGGAAAACAGTGTAGCACAGAGAAGGCAAACCGTGAATCTGTGGCATCTTACTACACTGAAGGACAGTAACTGCAATGGAGTATGGGTGGGGACTTGATAATATGGGTAAAAGTAGTAACCACATTGTTTTTTCATGTGAAACCTTCATAAGAGTGTATATTAATAATACCTTAACAAAAAAAGATTCTTTTTAATTGTTTTAACAGATCATGTAGACACCTGAAAAGGTCAAATATTGGCCTTTATCCTGAGCACAGTAATGGAATCCTGGGAAGGGTGGTGACTTTATTCTCCTCTAACTGGTAACACACCAGGTCCCTCCGGGGCATAAACCAAAAGGACTCACACCAGGAAAGAAGTGATGATGTGAACCAGTTGCAGCAGTATCCATCATATAAAGACATGGAATTAAGAGATGGATTATTAAACTGACTCTCTCTCATTCTGGTAGTGAGCTACATAACACCAGTCTCAACACCCAGACACTCCTGCTTCAGACTGTGGCAACAGCAAATCTTACCTGAGTGAATCTGTTAAGGAAAGACCTAGGCAAGCCTTTCCTCCCGCCTCCTTGTTTAAAAGGATTTTGACACCCAAAAATCTTTGTCTTTTCATGCTGCACTTGAAAGCTCATTCCTAACTCAGGAACATAGATTTCTCCTCGGTGGTCAAAACAAGCATTGAGTCCTTCCAATACAGACTGAGAAGCCAGGTTGAGCTATTGAGGTTAGAGGGGAAATGCATACATTTATTCCATATGCTGTATAACTAAAAGCAAATATGCACAAAAATAAGACAGTGTTACTTCAGCAAGA
Source organism: Phataginus tricuspis (assembly GCA_029783875.1). NCBI lineage: Eukaryota > Metazoa > Chordata > Mammalia > Pholidota > Manidae > Phataginus > Phataginus tricuspis. The sequence goes on from JAQQAC010021848.1 coordinate 8,850,454, forward strand.
AGAGGCCCAAATAATATTGGTAACATTCCATTTCTAAGCTGAGAGATGGGTTAATGAGCATTCATCCTATTATTAATTCATATATAGTCACAGAGATTTGGGGTATATAAATTATCAGTAATCATAAGTAAACTGAATATTCAGACTGAATTTATTAAAGAGCAGTTAAAATCTTCTCTAAGATTAAACTGTATCCTTTATAAGCACCTATATTGACATACTTAACAAATCATAGTTACAAAAAAAACAAAAAAACTTGCCAACACACAGATATTTCATTTTCACTCTGAGATTTTTAAAGATGAGGTAAGGTGGTTCTTTACACACTTAAATAAGCAAGTATCTTTCTCAGTTCCAATACTGAATGAAATCTCCAAATGGGGTTCAAAGTCATGACATGATATAAACCACATGAAGTGGATCTACATAACTAACATTCACCAACAGTTTTATAAGAACAAATACAAGTTGTTGCACCCAAAATGAAAAGAGCTAAATAGAGATCTTCAGATGCTGAGTTCAGAGCTCAAGGATGTAAGTACGGGTAGTTTTTAGCTAACATGGGAAAATTCCATTGGGAAAGGTGAATCAATTAAATACAAATGGGCAAAAAAACAAGACTATTATATTACAAGTATCACGTTTACATAAGCATTACAAGCACAACTACACTGTATATTCCCAAATTGGTCAACTTCTAAAAGCTGCTCCTAAAAGTTTAACTGCAAGTCCAAAATGGCTTATGGTACTTGAATGCATTTCAACCCAATAGGAGTCTGGCCAGAAGGCTTAGGCTTAAAGACTAAGCATTCTTTTTTCCTCGCTAATGAATATTCTATCAGTCATCTTTGTTAAAAAAAATCAGGGGTAGGGGGTGGTAGGTGGGGGAACACTCCGTCTCCATTATCTTTCTCTAAGTAAGAAGCATGTCATCCAAAAAGGAATCCCACAGCATGCCCTAACTTCAGACTCAGAGGGGTCTGAACCTGGGGAATCCGCTGGGGTTTACGCAGAAGTTTCATCTACAGCACTTTCATCACTACAATCATTTACGTTCCACAACCACTTACTAGCTTTTTCCTGAATTAACATACTAAAATGACTTGATTCTTTTGGTTACAACCTTAAACTTACTTTTATGCATCACTTTTCCATCTCTCTAGCTGTCTAGCGGTCCCTGAGATTCAGCACTTATCACAGTCTCATGATGTGGTCTGTTTTTCTGGTGAAAAATTTATCTCATGTGCACATATAACCCTGATCATTTTCTCATCATTTTTTATATCTCTTCTTAAGATAACTTTCCCCAGTCCCTCTGTTGCACTGATAGAAACATGAGGTGATTAACACTCCTTGTAAAATGCCCACAAAATAAATATAAACAACATGCCTGCCAGAGACAGACTAAACTAGTGAAGAAGCAGTTTTTCTCAGAAGGCTAGCTTACAAAAGTAGGAGTTTGTAGGTTATACATAGAGGGACTTATGTATGTACTTTCTGACAAGTGACTTCTTATTCTTAAAAGAAACCATGAAAGACTTTTTTCATAGAGAATTTGTCTTTACTATCCAGTAACATGATCATCCACTGAGAAATGCCTAGGGCTGAAAAGTATGACTGTCCTTCACACCTGTCATGCCATGCTTGGCATGATGCACAGCCCTCTCACCTCATCCAACACCACCCAATGGCCTGCCTTCAGAGCTGCCAGCAAGGGGCCATCACACCAGGCAAACTCTCCTCCCTTGCCACCTTCAACAGGTAGATCTGCTCCAAACAGGTCTGTGATGTCCTTTGAGAGGAGGTAGAAACAAGGAGAAGTCAACATTACATAAAAAATTAACAAGATCCCAAGATCCTAAATCTAAAATGATAAATACTTGGCTCTTACAAACTTTTTCCTTCTTACACCCAAGACAGAACTAATCAATCCCAGCACTCTTCACCAGGAGCCCCCGCATGCCCCCAAGAACCTTCTCATCACAATACTCCAAGTATCAAGGCATTGATGCTGGAGCTCAAGATCAGCAGTTTTCAACTGTGGTTATACTCGGAAATTAGTTAAGCTTATGAAATACAGGAATAACAACATCCAGGCCCTGATCCCAGACCCCATTCCAAAAGATTCTCGCTTACTTTTTTCATCTCTGTTCCTTATTTTCATAAGATTGTTTAAAGGTCTTTTTTTCTTTTTCTTTTTTTAAAGGACAAAATAGAGGTTACATTACAATTAATACTGAATTGGGTATTCTCTCTCAAAAGAGAATTAGAATAAAGCACCCTGAGAGAATAATATTACAGATGTCAACTATTACTGAAACCAGAAGGAGAATTCATTTGGAAGGCCACGTTACTATGGTGTTTATCACCATGAACTATTTGGGGTACTGAAAAATGTCATAACTATTTCTGACTAGGAACTATAAACAGATACAAACATTACTCCCTCTACTACCCTCACCAGCGGTAGGATGACTAAGCTTACCGTCTGCTCTGACAAGTTGATTCTAACAAGGACGTTGCCTGAAGCCTTTGCTAATGCTCCCACCAAACTTGTCTTGCCCACACCGGGGGAGCCCTCCAGCAGAATAGGTTTGTTCAGTTTTGTAGCTCTTAACAGCCTCTGGGCATTCATAGCCGTGGTACCTGCACTGAGTGCATAGTCAGCAATATTATTCCTGTGCAGGACAGGTCCTGAAGTAGAGAAAAGCCACATATAAGCTGGATATCACCAAATCATATATACAGATCAACTCAAGATCATCAAATTCTACCAAGTGGACTGTCGGTCGGTGAGGTACCATTCTGCAGTGAAAATGCTCAGGCTTATTTCCACATTTCCCCACTTTTTGGTCCATAAAATGCTTTAAAGCACAGCTAGAAAATCTGGACCTACTACACAGATCTCTCCATCTCTTAGACCTATACACATACCTACATACATAGGTCTAACTGCAAGCACACATCTTTCTTTTTACAACCTATACCTGGAATTACTACAGGTTCTTGGTACTATTTACCTTTATAAAAAGGTATTTTCCTAAAAGTCAAATGTAAGCTGGTGCATAGGCCCCATGGTCCTGTAGAGACAATTTTATCTAAGATTAGTAGGCCACCAAGATAATTCAGTATGCATTCTTCAACCATAATGTAGCTGACATGCAGACGAATAATAGTTTTATAGGGCTTAACATTGTGCCACTATGTCTCCTGGAAGAAATTTTTGGTATACCGATTTGGAGGACTAGGAAAACATCTATTAATCTCAGCTACGGAAGGAGAGCAAGAACCACCCCAGTCTCAGGCCACTAGTATATAGCTCCTACCTAAGAGAACTGAATATATGACAATGGCTTAGGGAAGGGATCTAAAGGTTAGATCATGGAGGCCCCATCAGGCATGAAGAGAGTACTGCTGAAGAAGGACAGGAAAGGGGTCAATGTTGAAACCCTACTAACTGCCTCTGCATCACTATACATTTCAGGAATTCAACAATTAGTAACGTAGAAAAGAAGGAAGGGACAAGAAAACAGAGAAGCATTTAATAACCATAATATTGCACATGTATTTGTAGATTAATGATACACATACATACATACATAAAAAAGAAAACAGGGAAGCAACAATCTGCTAAATCTGCTAAAGCTGCTAAAACACTCTAAAAAATTTAAAGTGCCTTAGAAGCTATCTTTTCTGTCACATTTAAAATATTTGGTAGAAACAACCCAGTAAGAATGAAAGCAAGGATTAGAATTCAAACACACTTGCATTTCCCACTTAATCTTCATTCATTCATCCAGTCACTCAGGCAAGAGACATTCTCTAAACGCCTATGAATGCTGGCTACATGTCAGGTGCCAGGGACAGGAAGATAAGTGACACAATTCTTGCCCACAAGATTCATAAAACTGATTTTGTAACCAGTGATGAGGTTCTACAGTTAACAAACACATTATGGACTGTATTTTTTTTTTTACAATTTATTTTATTTTAGTATCATTAACCTACAATTACATGAGCAATACTATGATGACTAAACTACCCCCTTCATCAGGTACATTATGGACTGTATTATCACTGTAGGAAAGCCCTTGTTTTGAACGTCAAATAAATGCATTTTTACACAATTTATTCGTAGATGAGTTTATTTTCCTCTATTTTTACACACCAGTTCTATATTTTTCAACACTCACACAACTATGGTTATGCCAAATCAGATTCTAACTCAGATAACGAGTTCAAAATCCATCATGAAATCACAATGAAAGTCAAGTATCCATGATCTACAACAAGAGACTCTTCATTCACTTATAATCATTCTTACCCCTTGGTATAAAAAATGGGTGAATTCCCCAAAGGTTCTCTATCCCAGTGAATTCTTTGGCCTTGAGTCTGTCATAAATCTTCAATTCTTTTTTCTGACATTCTGTAAGTCGGACTACCTTCGAAAGTTTCTTGATTAGGAATTTCAGACATTCTTTGCGAGCCAAAAGGGCCGTACCAAACCCAGAAGTTGTTACCCCTAAAAGATAAAGGAAACAACAACGCGACACTGTTCAGCAACTCTAAGGCAGTTTTCCTCGGGAAATGAGAGCCTAGCTGAGTTCCAGGTAAAATACAATTGCTAGTGTAAGCAGTCCTGAGGAAGTGCGACTCTCCTCTCCCCACAGTTTAAAAGGTCATCAATTCAGTAGCAGCTTATTCAGTAAAGCACTCCAGGCACGCCATGATAAATCAGCCTGGAGGTAAGAGTAATTACTGTGGTACTACTGATCATTTTGATTAATATTTTTAATCTTCACGGCAACAAAATGGAACTTAAATATTGGATTTTATGCAATTACAGTAAACTTAAAAACCAAACTCATAAAGAATACTTCACATTTACCAAGTCCCTGTTCTATAAACAATGAGTTTTATACCAATCACCTCTCGAAAAGAGTACAAAGAAAAGGAAATCCATTCTGAGTCCCAGAAATATTAGAGTAGGTGATTCTATAGAGTATCTGGATCAGAGGTTTGGGCTCGCCCCATTTTGTACTTTCCTCTACTCTAATCCCCTTGTCCCCTCCGACTAATAGACAACAGACATACCTGAACCTATTCCATCTATGTACACCAGGCATGCAGCATGGACAAAAGACGTCACAGTGGAGATGGTCTCCGGCCTTTTCAAAGCAGCTATCTCCCCCATTGTGTTCATGAAGTTAACCCAGGACAGGATATCTCTGATACTGACCACACACCTTCGGCCAAATTCTTGGTGGGTCAGCCAATCAATGAAATCCAGCATCACTGCAGCTATATCAGCCCCTACAACACAAGGAAGCAAAAGTATTTGCTATTTACAAAAGACTTCCGAAAGGGGATTTGTAATCTGGGGCCCACAGATAGCACAACAGGGCGTGGTGCTCCATAAGATTAAATGCAAATTTTTGTGAATATACATTAATGCTTTTTCTAAGAAGAGGTGGGGTCCACAGCTTTTACTGCATTCCCGGGGAGTTCATGAACAGCATTCCACACATACACCCAAAGCAAACAAACAAAACAACTTGAGAATTAGAGCATAAGAAGTTGCCATAATAAATATTCATTTATTTATGAATAACAAAGTATTCATTTGGTTCATGTTCAGATACAATTTCAAAGATACAGTGATTTTAGAAAATACAGAAATGTTATTATATTTTAAACTGATTCACAAGGAATGTCACATTTTTAGTGGTATTTATTTCAGGTTTTTTGTTTTTTAAAATGCATCAGAATTCAGCAAAGTAGAGAATTCACAAATTTTGTTTCATGATTTAAGTTAAATGACTTCTAATTATCACAACTTCATATTGTAAAGTATTTGAAAACAAAAAATATAGAGACACAAAGCAATGCCAATTAAATTTAGTAGAGCACTTTATATAATTTCTGAAGTCAATAGTAAAAATCTATCTAAAAAGTAAAAATACCAGAGAATGTTTTTTTAAAAAGGAAAATGTGACGAGGAAGAATCAGCACTGCTATAAAACAGACTACAAAGCAGCAGCCTTCAAGTCTACACTGTAAACTGGTTAGAGAAAAACAGATCAGTTAGGAGGGAAAAAACTAATTACAAAAAAAAACACTCACCTTTTTAAAAAGAACTTAAAATGACAACTCAAGGGGATAAGTTCAGTAACAATGAGGAAAGAAACACTGTTTCAACAATTACATATTAAATACAAGTATTTAGATCTGCATTTCAGAGTAGAATAACCCTGAAGCAAATCAATGAACTTAATGAAAATGGGCAACTTTATTCACTATTAAAAGGGATTTACACCATGACTACTGAATAGACAATCATTTAGAGATAAAGTAGATGGGTGTATGTGTATACATATATATATATATATATATATATGTATATATATATTTGCAACAAATATTAAAAACTAACAATATAGAAGACTGTGATAAATGTAATACAGAATACTATCCAAAAATATAATACTAATATGTAAAATGATGAATATTTTTTAAAAAAACACATAGAATGTTCCATGTCACTAATAATTAAAGAAAATGAGATTTTAGATTACCCATTAAATTAAGAATAATGGATTTTACTATATTGAAAAAAATGAAAACTCCTTGTTGGAAGGACTATGCCATGCAGGTTTACTAAGCTGCTGGTAGCACTGTGAATGAGACAGTCTTTCTGGAGAGCAATCTGGCCATAACAAATGGAAGCTAAGAAGAAGTTCAGCTATGTCTTTAAGAGGTCTTTTTAATTTTTTTTAATACATCAATTTCATGGAATCTTTTCTTTTTCATTCATACCATGAAAATACAGATAAAACTATAAAGATTTGTGAATAAAAATACTAAAGAAGAAACCATAGTAGTATTTATATTTTGATTAAGATAATGCAGTAAATATATCTTAAGTACTCTGAATAAGATCAGAATTAAATTTAAAATTCATAATCAGTTAAAATACTAAACTCATTAAATCTTACATATCTTTAAAGCAAGTCTGGGGAAAAGGCAATGTCTAGCTTCCTGTTTGCAGTTTTTAAACATTTTTTTTATTAAGGTATTATTGATATACACTCTCATGAAGGTTTCACATGAAAAAACAATGTGGTTACTACATTTACCCATATCGTCAAGTCCCCACCCACACCCCAATGCAGTCACTGTCCTTCAGTGTAGTAAGATGACACAGATTCACTGTTTGCCTTCTCTTTGCTACACTGTTAAACATGTTTTACACTGTGCCAACCTGATCCATTTCCAGATGATAAAACTGACATAAATTATTAAGCCCCTGCTCCCTTCTACATGCTCCTGTGGGACCTCTAATGCCTCCCCAGAAAAGCTGCTGCCTGCAAACAAGCAGCAAGCTTGAAATAAACAAGTTCCCTAAGGACAGGCAGGGAGGCTCAGAGGTAAGTCCTAGAGGTCACAATGTTTACTGCCCAGAGGCAAAATTGTTTACTCAATTAAGCATGAAGCCCACATGGTGCAAACATGCAGTGTAACAGCAGTTGCATCCTCTGCCATTCTTACCACAATCCAAACACCTTAACAGAAAAGTAAGCAGCCCATTGGAGGGACATTCAAGGTTTTTGTCCTTGGGAGATCCAGCCCCAACATGGAGCCTAAAGACAAAACCATGCCTGCTTAATAATGTCTGTCTTCTCCTCCTCCTTTTACTTTAATTCTCATAATACATGGCAGTATTGTAAACAGCACACAACCAAGGTAAGTCAGAAGTTCTGGGTGTGGGCCACGGATCGCCAACATTACTGGCATCGCCTGAGAACTTATTAGAAAGGCAAATTCTCACACCCTCAACTCAGACTGACTGAATCAGAAACACGGTGTGAGGCCCAGCAAGCACTATTGTTACAAGTCCTCCAAGTGACTAAGAGAACCACAGGCTTAGTTTGTGCTACTGAGTGGCTGCAATATTTGGTGGGGCCTGGAAATTCCAGCTCTTCACGAAGCACTGTGTATACCTGTGAATGTGGAAGTTCAGTGTGGGAAGTCTTTGCTCAAACAAGCAACCCAATTTTTCCTAACACACCATAGGTGAGACTGGGTTCCATGCAGCTGCCATCCACAGTTATCCTATTTTTTAAGGTGTGCTTCAGGGTACCTTTAAAAGCTGAACATATCCATGAACCAAATCTCAAAGAACCAGATGTCCTTTTATGTTCCTTAAGAAAGAGGTGAAATGATCCAAAAAACTATGTACCAAGGCTTAGAACCAGAACTGAGTTCTAAATTTAGCTCATTTGATGTCTGTGAAAAAAATATATATTTATCATGGTGAGGGATTTAACTAGACTTGCTATGGTGATTTTATGATATATACAAATATAGAATCACTGTGTTACACACCTAAAAAAATGTATGTCGATTATACCTCAATAAAAAAGTTAAACATACATATATCAAAACAATCTAGATTCAGTAAAAAAAACACATATGGAAATCTTAACAATTGTTAAATCTAGGTTATAGGTATATGGCAGTTTTTTAGTACTACTCTTCTATTTTACTTATGTTTGAAAATTTTCACAATAAAAAATTTCACAATAATAAATCAATAATGACAACTAATGAAATGCAGTTTAAAATTCTATAAACATTTTGCAATGGAGGTAATGACTAAAATTTAAACCAAATTTTCTTCATCTTTAGCTAATAAATATACCTTATATAAAGATGACCAACAAGGGAGATAATAAGGAAGCTAGAATTTAATAACCCTGGTGAAGAGGGCAATGGAAGAATGAACACTTTAATAGAAGTTTGCAGACTAGCGTATTTCCTTGGATCTAGTTTATTCCTATTTCCCTCTCTCACTCCCAAACCACACACATACCCCTCCACGCCATTACCATCCCAACCACCACCACTGAAACTCTCACCTTTATGATCTATTCTGCCCAGAGACAATCCAGGACGAAGATTACAGCTGATAATCTGAATTAAATCTTCTCGGCTAGTGCTTTGAGGGCACCATATTTCTGTAAACCGGTTTCTTAAGGCAGGCGATAGCTATAAGGAACACAAATTCCAACATGAATGTAATAACTATGGAGAAAGCTAGAAAATAAATCCTTTCAAAGAACATTAGCTGTGAGTCTGCCAAGTGCCAGATGCTGCTTCTGTGACCTCTACTACTAGGTATGATTTATTGAAATCCACTTTGCCCTGCTCCTTCCATATGTCACCTCCTGAATCTTCACCACACCCGCCAAGTGGGAGTTGCCATCACTTTCTTTAGACTTGGTACAGAAGTTCACGGTCTTAGAGAGTAAGTGGTGCAGGTAGGATTCCAGTCCCAGGGAGTGACTCCCAAACCTAAACACTTTGCCCTAAGCAGAGGCCCTTTTTACCTTCAATTATATAAGCAGTGTTTTAGAGAAAATAAAAGCTCTCTTCTCATAAGGGAGCACTGTCTGAAGTAGGAGGAGACATTTATGCAACTCACAGGAAGGGAAATCATAAGGTGGTAGATATTTTACCTCTGGAATAACAAAGAACTATTTATGCCTCTAGTCTGAGGGTCTCTGCCCTGTCTGCATTCCTCTTACCTTTCTTACCCTTCCCCTAGGTCAGTTAACTCACAAGTGTTTACAATGCCACACACATGTAATGACTAGTTTATCATCACTTTACTTTTACTTGACAATGAACTCCAGCCACTGCCTCTCTGACCTACCACAGCAGGACTAGAACAACGGCCGTCCTCACTCATGGGTGAGTGCACCTCGTCACCATCGTTGACAAGCAGTTTCTCTGGTCTTCAGAATCCTACCTCGCTCTGCTTGCTAGGCATGCAAAACTAAACAGTAGCTCTCCCTGAGGTAAGAGTTAGCAATCTTTGTCTAAGAAAAATGTAAGGTAACCTGACAGGCAAGTTAACACACACAATCTTGAAATCAGATCTTTCTGCGCTACTTCCACTTGCCAAGGAACCAGTTCATACTTTGTTAAAACTGTGATATAGTTTCTTGAAACACACACTGATAATCTCTCTTCTTATGTTACTGGAGAAAATTAGCCCCAAAATATCACATTCACATTTCAGGCACCCACCAAGTTACCAACAACCTTAACTGCTTTCATTCACAATCAACCCCTATTTCTTTGCATCATCCCTGACCTACGACCACACTACCCTTTTCCTAACTTCATAACAGACCAGGATCACACATAATTGAAACTTCACCGAGGGCTTTGCGAGCCTGAAAGCCACAGGGTTCTGGGTGTTGGAGCCTCGCTGGATCCTAATACCACCCTCTACCCTTTCCTCTCACCAAGAGCCCAAGTGGCCTACATAACCTCTGAGAGAACAGGCATGTTCCACCTGCAAAACCAAAGAGGTTCCTCGCTGTGACTTTTTGTTACTTTAAAAAAATCACTCATAAAGCCACACTCATGTTTAAGAGAGCTGGCTGTGAAAACAGAGCTGGAGATTTAATTTCAGTTTCAACTTTCTTCCTCCATAAAGTAAGAAAATAACTTTCACACAGAGTTCTCGTAAGAATCCGTTATGGAACATATGTAAAGAACTGGGCAAAGTGACTGAAACAATTAAATTTCATGCACATAAAGTGAAATGTCAAATAAGAAAATGTTTATCTGTCAGAATTATTTTTCAACATTATAGTAATTTTATTTATTTGTTTTTTTTTATTGAAGTATAGTTTGATATACAGTCTTATATGGGTTTTAAGTATACAGTTGAATAATTGTAAAATATCTTTCTGGGCTTTTACCTTTAGGCAGGTTTTACCTAACATAAAATTCTAAATGCATTTCTACATACTGCATTTATCTGAGCTGAAGGGAAAAAAATGCTTCAGGAACCCAGTTTTACCTCTTTTTTTCCAAAGTCGCCCCCAGGGTTCATGGTTGCTAAGATACGGAATTTTTTCCCAGCAATCAACAGCTCTACCTCATTATCCTTGTCCTCTAGACTACCTTTTTCGGCTAATACCAGAGACTTTTCCACTTCAAGGACACTGGAAGAAAAATTGGAGAATATGAAATTATAAAAGGCATAGATATTCTTTCATCTTTGTGGTCTTCCAAGTTCTTTCGAAGGGAAAAAAGAAGTTATCTCCTCTGATGAGCTTTCACTTTAGTTAAGTTTCCCACCACAGATTTTTAAATGACTCATTGTCCCAATTCTTGTGAAATGAAACAGTATTTCTGATCAAAAGAAAAAGAATTCCCTTTTCTACTTATGCCCTGTTAAGGCACTTGTTTAAAAAAAAAAAGTCCCACCTGCAAATGTTTATGGCAGTGTTAGTCATAGAAATGGAAACAACCCAAATACCATCAAGAAGTGAAGGATAAAATACACGGTACACCTACACAATGGAAGACTATCAGGAATCAGAAAGAACAAACTACTGCTAACAGGCTACAACATGGATGAATCTCAAAATATTAATGCAAAGTCAGTGAAGAGATCATTTATATGGAATGTCCCGAAAAGACGAATTTAGAGACAGAAAATGGATCAGTATTTCGAATAGGAAGTGGTGTCAAAGATAAAACTGTAAAACTGGGATGGAAATGTTATAAAACAGGATTATGGTGGTCGCAAAACTCAGTAAATTTACTGACACTTGTGAAATTATACCTTAAATTGGTGCATTTTGTGATATATAAATCGTATCTCAATGCAGAAAAACATATATGTCAAGATTCATACTGGTCTGAGGTTTGGATGAGAGGAAAGGCCTTATAGCCATAACATCTAGAATTCTGAGTCCAGTTATTTCCAAAAAATTAAGATAATGGCCATATGGTTTGCCTTAAAGAATTTTAACTTAGGCTCATTTGTTTTAACCCTACCAATCCCACAGTCCCATCCTTCTAATTACAGACAGCAAAACAGAAAAACTAGGTTTCTTAAAGGAGACCCTCTGTGCTAAAGCCAAAAAAAAAAAAAAAAAAGCAATTAACTAATTATCATTTTCAAACATTTACTATGCACCTGTGAGGTACATTACCATGCACAAGAATTAATATCTATAAAAACCAGACCAGCAAACACATCAAACACAGGGCAAACCTCTTATGCATGTACCTGTTGAGTCTTTCCAGGACAGAGTCATCAGCCAGTGAGATCTCATCTAAGAGGAAAAATCCATCCTCCTTCATGGCCAGAACCAGAGGCCCATCATGCCACTCAAAGAGTCTTGATGTGTCAATTTCTTCCTATAATTTGGAAAAGAAGTGGGTGAAATTAAAGGGCAGGTGGCTCCTCAAGACAATATACTAGCTGGAGTGAAGGGTCTGAGAACAAGGGACAGACCCGCACAATAGGATGCTCATGAAGGCTCCTTGCAGACCAGTGAAAATCTGAAGATAAGGTAGGTGTCAAACACGGAATCAAAACACCACCATGAACAAAATCTCACAGCAGACTCATGCACAGAATCAGCTTTAAATGAATGAACACATATATTCATTTGCTACTGGACAGACCTTGTCCTTTGTCTTCTGTCTCACGGGCCGCAGCCCCCCCAGGAAGTCTGATGTCTCCATGTGTAAGTGGCAGTTGACAGAGTATAATTTCTGATTTAACAAATCTGCAAACGCCTGACAGATAGTAGTTTTCCCACACCTGTAAATGACACACACCAGATTAACAAGGAGCATGAATTCTAAATACACAGCAACGAACTGCAGCAAAAAAGGGTCACTGTAGCAGCAGACTCTTGATGGCCAACATAGGACCTCTGTACTCCTGGCTCAGGGCTCCTTTCCCCAAAACAACAGCCCCCTACCAAGTTCCTCCTCCAGAATGGCATATGTTGCATGAATTCCATCTTTTTCTACTTCTACCAACTACCACCAAGGGATGTGAAAGAAACTCAATCTTTACAGACTTTCAAGAGACACTAGCTCATCTGCTGCTCACATCAACACATCTATAGTATGAATGCCACTATTTTAAAGCATTAAATAGGAAAATACAGCCCTGGTAATAATAATACCAAGAAATTATTCTTTTCCATCACCAAGGTCTGGAAGTAGAGGAAACAACAGAACTATAGCATCCTAAAAAAAAGAGGAAGGGAAGAAAGAAAGGAAAAAGAAAAAAATGGGGACTACTTTCCTGATGAGTCCTTTAGAGAGAACTCAAGTAATCCTATGGAATTGAACTAGACCCTCATAATAAGTTAATCACAGAACTTTACCCAGTATCTCCAACCAGCAACACTGGTTCACCAAATTCCAACGCCCTTCCCACCAGCATCGCCAGTCTCTGCATGTCCTTGGTCCACACAATATGTTTGAACTTAGACTCCAATGTGGATATCTGACTAGAGAGTTTACCTATCAAAGGTAGAATAATATTTAGGTTCTAATATGAGTACAACTCAATTCATCCCCTCTGGGTATTTTGGCCTACTCACTCAACAATTTTAGAACATTTTCTTTGGAGAAGAGGGATTGAGGATGCAGTTTTTTCTTGAAATGCTTTTCAAGGACTTCTTGAATCACATCAACCTCCTCCTGCTTCCTGACTCGGCCTGCCAGAAGCATAAAACCTTTAAAAAAAGAAAAATGAGGAACCGTCAAGTGTCTGGTGGCAATACCAAGGATTGTTGAGAATATGGAGCAATAGCAACTCTCACTAACTATTAACAGAGAGGAAATCTGAAGAACTACTTTGGAAAAACTGGAAGTACCTACTACAACTAAACCATATGCCTGCCCTGTGCCCCAGCAATGTGACTTCTAGGTAGAACCAAACACAAACGAACACACATATGCACCAAAAGATATATACATGAATGCTCAGAGCAGCTTTAGTCATACTAGCTAAAAGTGGAAATGATCCAGTTGTCCCCCAACAAGAGAACAGATTAGGGTGTCTCCATACAATGAGTTACAACACAATAAAATAAAAAATAAAAGAAGAATGAAGTCCCAATACACATGACGGCATGGCTGAATCTAACATCAGGTTGAGTGAAAAGAAGCCAGACCCCAAGAGTACAGACTGCATTTTATTTAGATGACTCAATAGGCAAAAATCTATCAGCAGTGACAGATGTCAGAGCAGTGATTACCTCCAGGAGAACGAAAATGGACAAGAGCCTGAAGGAATATTCTGAGGCGCTGGCAATACTCTAAATATTGGGCTAAGTGGTTACTTACATGGGTACATACACTGAGCTGTACATGAAATAACAGAGCACCCCACCCACTGGACTGGATGTTAAAAAAGTTTCTAGAAAATGTGTGCTTCCCTCTATCTATTCTTTACCAATAAAGGTAAAAACACAACTCTCATGGGTAGTTTTATTTACTCTTTGCTTATTAACCACCCCATTAATGACTCATCAGCACTTTTCAAATCAAAAGATTCTGAAATGCTTTCTATCCTATCATGGAAAGGAACACATCAATTCTTCCCAAGGATTAAACCAAAATGACCAATCCTGGGTCTCAGATGACCTAACCGCCTTCTCTCGGAACTCTGATACTATTTGTCAGTTTTCTATGGGTCTCTAAGGCACAAGTATGATCATTCATGGTCACCGACACTGCATATAAATGTTCACAAAGACACCACCAACCACATGCCTAAACTCCTAAAGGCACTGTGCCATGTCCTGACACCTGTGGTTTCCTGCAGCAGAGTGAGAAAATCTTCGCAACCAAGATACATTAGCACAGAAACCTGCAGAAATAGGATCCCTTGAAAAGGTGGTTGGGACTTGATGGAGAAAGGCTCTATTTCTGTAATACATAGTAAAACGTATATACTGACCACAATTTGGGCAAGATTTTTTTTAACAAAAAAGTTCGGTATTTGACAAAACTCCACAGTTGAGAGAACATTTGACTGAAAGCATACCATCATTGGCTAAATGCTGTAGCCAGTCATACTCCTTCTCAGTCTGTTCAGTCAATCTGTACCTTTCGGCCCATCGAAACAGATCACGAAGGGTGATGAAGCCCTGCTTTCCAGCAAACACTGAAGAACTTCTGCGATAGGACTATTAAAGTATCAACACAAATGAAAAAGGGCAATGGCAAGCATAAAATACAATTTATATAAAATTCCTAATAAATTTTTTAAGCTCCCATAAAAATGATTCATTCCACTAAGATTAATTTTTGAAAAAATATAAACGGACTGTAATCATTTGAAGAAAAATGTTCAAATCCATGTATAAGCAAAGATAAACAATGGATTTACATCTCATATGCCATATAGAAAAAATTATGAATATATATATATAATAATACAAATGGTGGCAAACACTCAGGAAAATTAATCCCATAATGGGACTACTGTAGTAGTGTTATTATTAGATTCCTAGAAAGTAATTTAACAGTGTATAACTCTGATAAAGAACATTTTTAATCCCATAAAATTAATGATATTAAAAAAACTGTAGCTTTGCAGAGTTGACAAGAGAGTCTAAACTAAAAAAGGTCTCCTTAGTTATGTTCATTCAAGGACTGTAATTACAGTTTGTCAATGTCAAATTCCAACCTAAACAAAATTTCCCAATATTATCTACAATGTTTTAAAGGTAAGATCCTTACTCTGAGAAAAATAATAAATGGATGGACTATTTCTACCCAAAGAAGCTGTCGATTTTTTTGATCACCAAATCTAATCGACACATTCCATTTGAAACTAAATTAAGTGATGGAGAGCTGAACTACCTGAAGATCCAGCATGACTTTAACTAACTTGCTGCAGTAGGAGGGTGGCAAACTACACCGCTTGTGCAAGATTATTTCCAGCTCAGAGCTGGGCAGTTCATCAAAGTGCAATTCCACAAACCGATTCCTGAAGGCTCTGGAGAGCACCTAAGAAACACATAGAAAAAAACATGACAAAAAGAGCCTTTTCATGTATTTCCCTACTTCCAAAATCTGTGATTCATCACAAAAAGAAAAACCCTTCAAAAGATGCAAACACATCTCAGTCTTACCAAAAAAGATTTTTCTACTACTCAATGCAGTAACAAATGGGAGTAGACGGACAAATGCCACACACCTTTCTGCCTCCATATAGTCCTGGGGGATTTTGGGTAGCAAAAAGCATGAACCGAGGGTGTGCTTTAACAACTTCTTGTGTTTCAGTTATAAGCAATTCACGATTATCATCCAACAGTCTGTTCAGGGCCTCGAGCACATCTGTAGGGGCTAAATTTAATTCATCTAAAATAATCCAGTAGCCCTTTCTCATAGCATCAATAAGAACACCTTAAAGGAAATGAACAGAATTAGTGCATAAATTAGCCCAAAGTTTTTAAAAATGTTATATACAAATCAACAAATCCTAGATGATCATTAAATTTCAAAGCAAATTATTTTCTACAGTTACTCATGCCCCAAAATAACTTGTGATGAATATTCAAAAAGCACAATCTTCAATTGAAACAGCCCCTTTTATTTCATGCAGAAGGGAACCCAAGGCTGACAAATATCGTATTTCCAACTTGCTTTCTTCCCCTGTAGTCTAATTTCATTTGAATTACCAGAGTCTCATATCAATTCTCAGCTTCCCTTCTATTCAACATTCACACCATTCTTCTGAATCTCTAGGAAATTCCACTGCACTCTTCAAAACTTGGCCCTAGTCCTGTGCATAGGCTGACAAGACTAGTGGGGCCCAAAGGAAGCTGGACCCCTAATCATTACCCTTTAAGCACCAAGTAGCTCAGAGAGAAAGAAAAACCAGCTACGATGCCAGAGGTCCACATGCCTCAACTGATTACTGGAGGAAATGGGCCTAAAAAAATGAACACCTACATCCGTGGAACAGAATGACCAGCCTACCTTCTTTAAACACAAGCTTCCCTGAGGAATCGGATGTGTAACAACCAATGTACTCCTGAATATCCGTGTGTTCATGATTGTTAATACGCACACAGTGGTTACCAGTAGCTGCAGCCAGCCACCAAATCAGGCTGGTTTTACCAACTGATGTCTCTCCCTGAATCAGCACTGGATAGGTTCTTTAAAAGATCAGCCAATACAGAAATATAAGAAGAAAGATAGAAACCAGTTAATTCAAGTAGTTTTAAAAAACAATGACTATATCATTTAACATCACTATAAAAAAAAAGTGTATATATTTTTATATATCTATGGCACTACTAATGGAATGTTTCTTAAAGCACTGAAAAGTTCCTCAGAAAATACTGAGGAAAGCAATTCCAAACTCTCTGGCACTTCTTGTGAGAAACAGTAAGTGGGACATTTAACAAATAATGAGTGAGTATTCACCAGCAAAATCCTGAAAAGCAAAATAAGCTGCATCTGTATTGCTTCAACCAAAGGTCTAACTAGAAATAATGCTTCAGGCCAGGAGGAAAGTGACAATACTGATTTTAGAAAGCAATTATTAACCTAGACGATGAATAACAATAAAGCACTCTGAAAGTTAAGGAAGTAAGACTAGAACGTCATCAATGCCCTGAGCGAGAGACAAGGCGCACACACCCGGCAGAGACCACTCGGACTATGTCTCTCAGGTTCAGCTTGACGGAAGATGTAAGGATGTATGCCTCGTCTATTGTAGGTTCCTTATCTCCCACTGAAATCCAGTAGCCTTCAACCTGGATAAGCCGACCTCCTTTTGGTTCTGGAATAGGCTGAAAAACACCAAAATTAGAAAAATAACCCACAGTCAGATGACAACCACGGCATTCTTTCATAGAGGGGTGTTAAGTAGGAGAAGAAGTGGCCACTAAGAATGCTGCCTTATTCTGGATGCTTTTCAACAATAAAACCCATCAGTGAAATATGCAAATAAAATTACTTTGAGAAATGAGAACAAAATGACATGTATGTATTTTAAAATTCACGTGGGGGTGAGTGGGTTTGGGAAGAAACATTAAATAACTTCTCTGACAGTTTATGATTCAGTTCTCTCACCAACCAAAATTCCCACTCTGATGAAGTATTTTGGTCAAAACCATGTATTTCATATAAACCATGTTCCCAAAAACAGGACCAATATTTTACTGAGGGAGTGGGGCTTTGCATTACTACATTCTGGATCCCTCAGAAGACAGTAAAAATAAAAGCGACCCTCCAAAGAAATTAATCTATTAAGATATAGTGGCAATTAAGTTGATTTATACAAAATTGCCAAATTTATAATAAAAAATGGTCAAAGAGTGGTCAGATCTATAGCTTTGGAAAACTGCTCTTCTAGAATATTTTGTCCTCTGACTTGAAGCTACAATTCTAGGCACCACCTCTAATAGTTCCTCAGCTGAGTTGAGAAACAGTGGGGACAAAAGGACTCTTAAGTCACAATCATGCACAACCATGAGCAACACACACAAAATATGAACAAGTGGAGAAGAATATTAGGATAATCAAATGCAGTTTGAGTCTTTTCTCAATGTTTTACAGTGTACCAAAAATATATATTTATGTGTTGATAAATTTTAAAAAGGAAAACACACTGAATCCAAAGTACCTGCAGGTTCTAATCACTCTTCCTAAAGAACAAGCAATCCACTTAAAAACAAGCCAGTTTGGTGAGCCAGTTTCTTAGACTCTTTCACTCCCAGTGTCATGGGGTGGGGGTTTCATCCCTGCCAAGTTCACTCTGGGTTTGTTGAGACCTGATCACAATGACAGAACATCGTGTGGAGAAAGGTTTGTACCAAGCTTTACTCTCATGGTGGCAAGTAAAGCACTAGAATTCCACTCTCCTCAGGGCAAGTCTGCATGCAACAGGCCGTCTCAGTCTCTGTCCTGGGAGCTGCCACCACTCCACCCTCGCTGCCCCGAGCACTGGGTGGAGTTCTTTATATAGAGTCAATAACAACTCATTGCCCACACGTGTGCAAATATAGCCTGTGAGCATTGCACGTGCACAGTGGTTAATGCGTAGTGGTTAAGTATCTTAGGGCCAGGTGAGGATCCTGGCCAGGGTAACTTCCATTTTCCCTACACACATGCTATTCTGTAATTTCCTCTATCAAACTGCAATGGTTGTATGTAATAAGGGAGAAGAAGTACGATCAACTGGACATGAAGTGTGTACATAACTTATGGTAAAAGCATTCAATGAAATGCTATGTAACCATTAGAAAGCAAGTCCCAGTGATCTCTGTTCAGGATATAGTCAGGCTAAAAAGGAAACTACAGAAAGGAAACTTCTTATGAGATGGCCCTGTTTGTAACATTAGATGTGTATTAGAATTTACCTTGACAAATCTTCACACACATACACAAAAATCAGAATTTGAACATATAAGAAAATAAAATACACATATATAACTTAGATGGAAAAGACTATATAGAGGGTTTAAATCTCCAGAGAGTAGGATTAGTGGAAATTTTCAAATGAGGAACACTGTCCAACACTTATAATATTTTTAGAGCAGTTTACTTTTATAATAAGAACCAAGTTCTGTAAAAAACCCAACACCTGAAAATACGGTAATTCAGCCTTTCATATATGTTAAACAAGACAAACACCAAAAAAGAACATACCTGCTTCAGCAGACTTTTAACATTGCCAGAGACAATGTGTTGACAAATGAGCTTCTGAACTATTGGGTGTGATGCCCTGTCAAGCTGTGTTAAGAAACCCAAACAAAAGCCCTAGAAAAAAAACACAAATACCACAAATATGAATAACACTAATTATCCTTCTGAAATAAAAGGCTTTTTTTTTTCAGGAACAAAATTCAACTGTGTGGGTGGTGTTGATTACCGGAACATCATCATATCACTTTAAAATGTGGTATAATGGTAGCCAAAGGTCAGAGTTGCTCTGGTATATAAAGTTCTGGACTAACCAGACTGAACAGGAAACTGGCAGAGCTGGCAAATGCATTACCACCCTCTCTTCGACAAGGAGCCCATCCACCCAACCCCCTATCCAAACACAGACTTTAGAAGACCTCATAGAGTGAGCGTTGGATGTTGCTGCACGGATTAGATGCTGCAAATCGCAGGGCCCTGCAGAGAGTCCGAAGGCTGTAATGAGGTCTGTGGCCAGTCCCATCCACCAATTTTGTCCCAGAGTCTTTCCGCACAGCTGTGTAGAAGCTACAAAGAGGAGGCAGTTTAGGCGATTTTCCTAACGGACAAGTACACACTATTTTATTGTTGTTCCTATTTCTCTACAGATGGTCTAAAAGCTATTTTATAGATGAGATGGCCAACCATACATATAACCTCCTAGAGCACACATCAAAATCTCTGACATTGTTTTAAGTCTATTTTTCACACATTCAGGGGCTCTCTCTCAAAATAATACAATGAAGATCTATCAATTTCCTTTAGATAGAAAGAGAAGAGAGGAGAGAAACTCTGGTTCTTAACAAGACGATGTTATGAGAGGCCCTTAGAAAGAACATACTGAGTCCAATCAATGCTTCAGAGTCAGCTCGGATATGAGGAGCAAATCACGTCCCTCTGTAACCTATACTGGTGATGGATAAGGACATGGAAAACAAAAGTCATGGTGTTTTGAAAGCGTATGGACATGGCTATAATCAGTAATATAGCAAAATGTTAAAAAGCACAAAGATACAGTGACCATTACTATCATCATTACCAAACATTTTAGAAGTCCAGAAGATGACAAGATGGAAGAAGTTTCAGACTGAAACATCAAGTGCAAGAAATTTAAAAATTCATTAAATTCATGATCATCTACCACAAGGTATGTGTTATGGATAAAATCCAAGTTCTTGCCCAACTGGGATTTCACATGCCTCTTTGCATTCTAGTATTCATTCTTTTGTAGAAAGAATCTACATTCCAGAAGTGGTTTTTATACATGGAACATGCACTACTTGTACAATCAGCATTTATAAGAGCCTCTGCTTTACCTGGCCATACTGTTTTATCTACAGCTTTAAGAAGTTTAACTACATATGTTTACACTTTTGTCCAAATACTCTTGGCTACCAAAAAGTATTCCAATTTTAGGATGTGGTATGATGAACCATTCCAAAAATTTTTACAACTGCCTTGGACTGATCTATTTAAAATAGGGCTCCAACCTTTATTTTCTAACCCCCATTTTGCTTTATATGTTATTTTTCTTCACTTATCACAACCTAATATTATAGTACATATCTTCTTGTTTATTGGTTATATTTAGCTCTAGAATTAAAGCTCCATGAAAACCAGGATCTTCTCTCGTATTTACAGCTATATCCCTAGCACCTGGGCAACTCAATAAGCCCTTGCATAAATAAGGAACCACAAAATGCAAAGTAAAACACTAATATGATCCTATTTCAAACCACTTATGCTTTGTATATTTCTTTCTAGAAGACAAAGAAAATTAACTAAGTGATGTGCCAAAACTAATTTCAACAGAGCCACTACTAGAATTTAGATCGTCTGATACAAGATTACACCCTTTCCACATGGCATACAAAAGAACAGAGGAAAGACACTCAAATTAAGACACCAACACACATAATTACTCTATATTTTATTCAGCTAAGCCCCTATTACTTCCAAACCTGACTCAAAAGTATCAACCTTTTCCCCCAATATCCCACATAGCTAGTATGTAAATTGCCAAAAGACTTCATCAAGATAGATCAAAATACAAGACACTCACATCTCCTCCAGGGATTAAAAACCTTAGCTGTGACAACAGAGTCATCAGGAGACCATTACTAATTGTTTACATATTCTTTCATAGGCAGTGATTCATAAGCTTTCTATGTAGTTTCCTTAGGAAAATACAAGGCAGCTCATGTGGTTCCAACTTTAAAATAGAAATCTAAATAATACTCCTTCCATCAGTCTTCCCTAGTTAGAAAAAACAAGGAAAAAATATACACACGAGGTACATCTTTTTATGTTCAGAGGAAAAGTTTATAAAGAGAACCTACTTGATGATTCCTTGCACTACACTCTTGTTCACACTCAATCCTTTCAGATAATCCACAATAAGAATCTGTAAGTCTTCTTTACTTTCCAGTTCTTCTACATAAAGTTCTGTGAACCTGTAAGATAATTATTACATAACCACTTTTTATGAAAATAATATTCTGACAAACAGAAGAAGTTATGTAAACACAAATTTTAACTGCTTGTAGTATAAAATGCAAAAGTCTTTCAAATTGAGATACATATTGGTCATAATAACAGATAATGCATGTGTCACCAAAAACCTACCATTATTGCTTTCATGAAATGAAGTCCTCTACGTATACTCCTTGCAAAGAAACAGTTACAAAAAAACAAGACTTATTTATCCTAAATTTCAGAACATGTTTTTGGCCATAACTACATATAACAAAAAAATGCATGCAAGTAGTTAGTTACCATCAAGTACTTGGAGCAAAGACAAATACATACTCATAGTTCCTAAAATTTTCCTAAGAACCTTATATTACTTTTGTAACGGGGGAGAGTATCTAATACAATTTTAACACTGTATTAAAATCAAACTCAATAACAGGTTACCAAAAATGAGTAAGGTCCATTATCTTTTCCCAAATGCTACATACATAAAACACCAACTAAGAACCTTGTTCATGTCAGCCACAGCTAAAGACAAAAAAATCTTAAAAGGCCTTCTATAAATCATTGGCCTCATCCATGAGAACTATGTTTCTAAAATGCACTTACACTGTTATATCCTTATGTGATGTTCTTCCAATAGCTACAAGGCTATTTGAAGGAAGAAAGACATTTGTTTTCAACAGTAGCCATGAGGCATTAAGTGTCATATTAACAACCCAAAGGAAAAAATTCTGCAGTATTCTGGAGTTTTTCTTACTTTTACACCTACAGAAAGTCGTGATGTGACAAGGAAGATTCCTCTACTGGAGGTCAAGAAATTTCAAGCACTGTTATAAAGTTGGTTATGTTAATATTACCAATCAATAAAAAAGAGAACTTTTTAAAAAGTCTCCAAGAACCAGGCAAAGCCCCTCACCTGTTTCTTATTCCTGGTGGGAGATTTCTTTTGCCCACATCAGTTGCTGGATTCATACAGGCAAACAAATGGAAGTCAGGATGACGTACCAGTGGGTCTGTTAAGAAAAAATTATAAATTATCAACAACTTGTAACAACCAAGTGATCAGCCACAGGTCCCCAGGAGAAGACTATCTAAGTCCTAAGAACCCAGGCCACACAAACTCAGGGCTCAGCAAGGTTGGTGCTGGCTACTATTATTATTATTACTCACGCCATCCTTGCCTTTTCTGAAACCCCACTGAAATCAGTTTCCAAACCTGTGTATACAGCTTGATCTTATGCTGCCGTTCCACTGTCTTTTATGGTGTGACTGTTCACTGTTATGTTTTATTATCTATTTACCAGCATATATTTTGTCACTGAGTGTGCATGTCTATTACCTACTACCCAAATACTCTGACAAATAATTTTACTTTTTGCATTTACCATACCACCTAACAAAAAGACTTTGAAAAAAAATTAGTATCTATAGAATGAACTAACCCCAGTGGGAAACCCATGTAAACCACCTCACCAAGGGGGTCAAATGCTACCTGTGTCTCCTCGATCTAGCAATACCAGGGAGCCAGAGGAGCCTTCAAGTAAACCGCTCAGACATTCTAATGTTTCTGGAGCTGCCAGATTAATCTCATCCAACAAGATCCACTCTCCTTTCTTGACAGCCTGAGCTAATGTACCCTAGAAGAAGATAAAGTAAGATGTTAAGATCCATTTCAAATAAAGACAGTCACAAAGACCAGTTATGTAAGCAGGGTTGGAAACAGAAACAAGGGCAAACCTCTCCTACTAATAGACCTTACACCTTAAACACCAAAGGCTCTAGCTGGTTACCAGAGTTAAGGCCAAGTTAACTGTTTAAAAATGTTCCAAAGGGTCAAGAGAAAATCTTTGAACTTAATAGTGAGATGCAATAAACTAAATCATCTCATTATATAGATGGTGAGGTGAATGTTGACTTACAATATATTCAAACGTTTAAATGTACCCAAATGGTAATTAAAAAGCACTCAACATTAATATAGGGTCAGGCTGTGAGAGTTATCAAGATCAGATATATGACTAAATCAAGAGTATATACTGGTTTTAATACATAGCCTTTCACAGTTGAAGATTATCAAAATGAATTTTTCCCTCATCTCTACTAAGTTTATCTCTTCAAGTTCTGCTTCCAAGAACAATGAAAATGAAGTCTTACAATCCACTCAAAAAAGACTGTCTTACTATTATTAAACTTCCTTTTTTCTTTTCATGATGATGATCCTAACAAAGAATTTTCTACAAATTTAACTGAAAAAAGAAAGAACAAATGCACTAAACTCCAGGGTAATGTCAAGTCATGAAATAGGTATAAACCCTATTTTGACATTTTAACTGGTTATTTTAGAAATAATCATATTAAGATTAAGCACTGATGACCAAATTTCCCACAATGACATATATATGGTTCAGGGACCTCTTACCAAACACCATCGCAAGATTCCTACCTCCTTAAGGGTGTGGTCTAGAGTGTCACAGAAATAATTTTTTTTAATTAAAAAAAAGCTTAAGTCATTAAAATTTAATTAAGTTGATCCTTCCAACAGGGTCACAGTAAACAGCAGAGCTACCCGTTTGATAGAATAAAAAATGGGGCCTAAAGTGAATGGACGCAAATCTCCATCCCTTCTACCTTCCCTGCTCCCTTTCTCTCTCTCTCTCTCTCTCTCTCTCTCTCTCTCTCTCTCACTCACACACACACACACAGCTACAAAACATAAAAAGTTCACTAGCTGTCATCAACTGCAACTTTAAAAATAATAATGATGCTCTAATCAAGACCTTATAATTTCCATAAAGGACATTTTTCAGTATCTTCCCCCCAGATTAGGTGTATCTTAATTTTTAAACAGCAGGCACTAAAAACACCAATATGAAGAGAATACAAAACAGTGGCCTGCCTAAAACTTGTATTTTGCATCAAATCAACATTCCCTTAATCTAAATAACTAAGGCAAAATACCTCTACAAATGCAAACAATAGGGCATTTTCAGTCATTTTCATCTGTTGTTGGGCATGGCTTAGTCTAAGACCAAATGCTTCCCATTTCTCTTTTAGGAGCAACCCTAGAAAAGAAGAAACACAGGAATTTAACACACATTTTGGAGTTGTAACAAATATAACTAAATACACAAAAAATATAGTTAAGAAAACTCACACAAAAATCAAACACCTTAGACACAAGTGTAAAAAACAGGTTCATGTACATGAAGCTAACTATGTGTCAGCCACTAATCAGTTCAATTATATGCCTATGTATAACTGGACTCATTTCTCCCACAAACAACCCTTTGAAGTAGCTCCTCTTATTCCCATTTTACAGATAAGGAATCACAGATAAGATAAAGAAGCTACCAAAGGCCCCTTGGCTGTGGAATCCAGTTACGGAAATAACCTCTTGTGAGTTACTGACCACAAAGTGGTACTTGTACATCAATATTACCAATCACCTGTTTTTATGTAAATCATGCCTAGAATCACAAGAACAGCAATTGTGGATAAAATGAAGATTCCTGTGGCCAGGATTCTCACCTGGGCATTGTTGGCTAGCTCACTACATAAATGTGGGCAATATCTCATTACTGACTCTCTATAAAGAGCCCTGCCCAGTGCTCTGGGCAACATGGTGGCATGGCTGCAAGGCTGCAGAAGAGCAGAGCAGAGAGGCCCAGAGGCAGAGACCGGCTTGCTGCATGCAGACTCACTCTGAGAGAATGGGATTTTAGTGATTGACCTGCCACCGTGGAAATAAAGTTGGGTATAACCCTTTCACCCCAAGAACGTTCTACTGTCACTTCTTTGGTCACATTGAATCCATAGTGAACTTGCCTGGGGCTAAAACCCATTCGCAAGACAGCAATACTTCCATATTCATCACCTTTGCCCCAAGTCTTAGAAAGCTCCACTTTGTACTGCTTCATTCTTCACCCAAACTCTTTTCCTAATTCTGCCCCTTGAGCCCTAGCCTCATGTCCTCCCACTAGCAATCTGGGTCGCATTCTTACCAGTTTCACTCTCTTTTCCATCCTTATTGACAGCCGACTTGTGCACATGCTGCATTAGTCTGAGGAGATCGTGCCACCGTTTCTGCCTGTAACAGGTCTGAATGTGCCCTAAGAATGTAAAGTTTTGCTTCTTGGAAAATGTCTGGGCAAAGAGTTCCTCAAATGCCTCCCGTAAGGGTAGCCAAATAAGCTTATGGTCCACTGGTTTGTAACTGAAACAAAAGGTAAATGTGACTCACAACTTCTGAAGCTAACAGAAATTAGCAAGTATACCTTAGAAAATAGGAATAGGTCTAAGATTTCATCAAATTCAAAAATACCAAAATACTTTAAAAACCTATGTAAAAGTTTTAAGCTATAATCTATTTCCTCCACTCCAAGTGTTTTAAGGGCCTTTACTGAAGATAAAAAGTAGTATCAGATTTAACAATATTATGAAAAAATTCCTAGTTCAGCAGTGAAAGGCATGGCATTTACTTTACTAACATGTTTAAAGGAACATGATATATACAACTTATTGATAAACCATATTTTATTGAAATTGACCAAAAAGTTTTCAAAATATAAGAAAAATATAACAACATTTGAAATTGATCTACTTAAGAAAGGTGAACTCAACTCATGCCTTCTCAATTGACAGGGAGAGGACTGATCCCAAAGAGACAACAACAGGGTTGGAGTGGGCAACAAAAAATTCTTAGACATTACCATGGCTTGTGACACCGCCCCCCCCCCGCCCCCCCAGCCCTGCACCCTACCCCAAAGCTCAACTCTTTATTTCTTAGTATTCAGGTTCTTTCTCTCTCACTACTTAGCATTTGATTTCGCTGGCTGGAGAGTTAGGACATTAATTCATTTAAATTAATTTTTTATTTACTATTCAGGGCATGAAGTTTGATAAAGCAAAGAGTCGAAAAACTGCTCAAGCTAAAAGTAAGTTGCCCTAGCAGCACTGACTGTTCCTGGGAAATCTCAAATATACAGCTTTCTGTAGCCTAAGATACTAAATACTATAATTCAAGGACAATGACAGAAATTTTATTTCCAAGAAAAAGAATTTAAGAACTGAAATGAAAACAAAATATGTTTCAGAAGAGTCAAGCACAATAGAGAACTCAGGGACACTATTTACTCAATAAATCTCAATAAATATTGTGCTGGGGTGGGGGTAGGGATGCGTGTCTTTGAACATTTTCCCAAAGCTAGTTCTGAGCTTTAAAAGAAATCACTATTTCTTACCTCTAGCAGTGAACACAAAATAATAAGAAAAAGTTAACACCACACTTACCCTCCAAGCAAGTCTGCAGTGTCACTTTGTTGATTCATATTGACAACCCTCAGACAGTGGCCTTTAAAAAG
Organism: Phataginus tricuspis; assembly: GCA_029783875.1. NCBI lineage: Eukaryota > Metazoa > Chordata > Mammalia > Pholidota > Manidae > Phataginus > Phataginus tricuspis. Next base: position 8,877,828 of record JAQQAC010021848.1, read on the forward strand.
ACAAGGGCAAAAGGTCATTCCAAAAATGTAAAGGCTGAAAACATTCAGTGTGATCCTTAAGGATGTGTGGATATTGGCACAGGGCAAATCTTTAAATGTGCATTTCCTCTCAGCCTCGCATTTTACCTTCAGCTATCTTAGCCACTCAAAATTTTTACCTAACCCAGAGAAGTATATACAAGATTTGCTGTGTATTATTGCTGCAGCATCAGATAACTGAAAACAACAAAACTAAGTAAGTCCACGTCTATATAAATTACAACTAAATAAATATCCAGTGTGGAGTATTATTTAGCCACTAGAATTAGAATGAGGCAGCTCTGTCTGTAAAGATGTCCCATCTGCTTAACTAAATGCAATACACAGAGTATAATTCCATTTGTTTCAAAATAAAACCAAATCTGTATGTATATGTATTTGTGGACCATAGATTAGAACTGAAAAATGTTAACACCAATCTGTTAACAGTGGTTATTTCCAAGGGAAAACATTACATTATTTCTGAGAATAAAATTTCCAGTGCTTATTTTCAGAGAAAGCAGAGTGGTGGCACTTTTTAAACTCTAGTATTCTTTGGACTTCTTATTTTCAAAAAAATGTTAAAAGGGAGTCAGTGTGTACTGTTTACTGCCTACAGGCAGGGAGCTTCCCCTCTAGGAGTTACCTGTAATGTGAGCCAAGTACTGGACAGCAGAGGTTTTGCCAGTCCCAGTCTCTCCCACCAGCAGCACAGTCTCCCCTTTGCTAACACACACAGCAAGCTGTTCAATGAGGACAGAGGATGGCCTCGTAGCAGCAAATGTGAGCTTCTCCCTGGGAAGTGGACAGTAGATAAGCAGTTGTGAAGCAGTCCGCAAGCCTCTCTCAGTGTTGTTTGGAGGAACTAGATTTTTCAGCATCAACAAACAAGGACTAAGAAGATAACTCAGAGTTAAGTCTTCATACTATAAGAGATGTCCTTAGAACATATGAATTGCAGAATTCATTCCCTCTACAAGCACTGAGTATTTTTACACATCTGGTACTTTACCAGGCTCTGGAGATTCAAAACAGAAGTAAGATAAAAAACATTATCTGTACTAGCTATGTCATCTTGGGCAAATTACCTAGTCTCAGTTTCCTCACCTGTAAAATTTGGGCATTAATAGTCTTCCCCAAAATTGAGGTCCACCCAGAATCTGTGACCTTACCTGGAAATAGTAACTGCACTAAGGCGGTAAGGATTTAATTATATGGGTAACTGTTAAACCACTGTGTGGTATGCCTGAAACCAATATTAGATTGTATATCAACAATACTTCAATTTAAAAAAGGAAGGAGAGAGGATCTTTGCAGATATAATAAAGTTAAATTCAGATATAATAAAGTTAAATAAGGATGGGTCTTAAATCCAGTGACTGGTGTCCTTATAAAGAGAGATTTAGAAACACAAAGAAACTCACAAGGAAAGAAGATTTTATGTCAATGGAAACAGAGATTAGAGAGATTTAGCTACAAGACTAGAAACACCAAAGATTGCTGGGAGCCATTGGAAGCCAGGAAAAGGCAAGAAAAGCCTTCAGAGGGAGCATGGCCCTGTCAACACCTCAATTTCAGACTTCTAACCTCCAGAACTGAGAGAAATAAGTCTGGTGTTTTAGGCAACCTAACTTAGGTAATTTGTTATGGCAGCCCTAGCATGCTAATACAGAATTCATGAGACTATTTTACCTACTACATGAGAAAACATACACAAAGCATTTAGCACAATGTTAAGCATACAGTAATAGTAAATATTTAATAAATGGTACCTAGATTTCAGAATCTAGCATTAATTCCAGACTTCGAAGAATTAACAGATGGATGTTAGGCCCTAGACTTACTTCCAAGTGAAGCTTACTTTGCTAAATACGCTACATAGTGAATAAAATCAAAGATACAGGAGAAAGACAAGTATCAAATGATTTCACTCATCTGTGGAGTATAAGAACAAAGGAAAAACTGAAGGAACAAACAGCAGCAGACTCACAGAACCCAAGAATGGACTAACAGTTACCAAAGGGAAAGGGACTGGGGAGGATGGGTGGGAAGGGAGGGACAAGGGGGGAAAAGGCACATTACGATTAGCACATGTAATGAAGCGGTGGGGGACACGGGAAAGGCAGTATTTATAGAGAAGACAACTAATGATTCTATAGCATCTTACTACACTGATGGACAGTGACTGTAATGGGGTATGTGGGGGGGACTCGATAATAGGGGGTCTAGTAACCATTATGTTTTTCAAGTGATTGTACATTAACGATACCAAAAAAAAAAAAATCCAAAACCACACGTTTGCTAGTGCCAAGCTTCCAATGATCCTCATCTCCTTCACCTATTAACATCTCGTCTCACAGAATACACCTTGGGAAAACCCGGCTACTTACCAAAAAGATCACAGACTATCAAGTTCTAACAACCCCACAGTTCTCAGATCAGTTGAGAACCCTGTTTACCTCTGTATATGGACAGCCTCACTTTGTTTCCTTAGAAGCCGCACTCGACCCACCCGCACATCTAGCTCATTGATCACAATTTCTGGTTTATACAGTTGACAGAAGAATTCAGCCTATGGGAGGAAAAAGATTTTTTACCTGAGTAAAATTCTGTGTACTCTTCATACACGAGTTATACTGTGCCCCTAATTAGCCCTTTACTAAGAAAGACTTCTACTTCTAAGATAGGTGAGTTAGCTTTAATTTTTGAAAATTTTCCCAAATTTCCAATATGCTTCCAAAAACATTGATCATGAATGTTTCCCCATAACAGTACTTTTTATTCTTGCAAATAAGCCTGTATCTGCCTATATTTAAATTGAACACACTGACATATACCAGTAGAGAGTGAACAAATCCCACTAGAAGATAAATCTTTACTTCTAAAAGATATGGGAAAAAATCAACTATTTTTTCAACTATGCTTTCTTCTGCTTTTATTTCTAACATAATGGCAACAGTTGAATAAATCATGATACATCCAACTAAAGCCAAAGAAGAAAGAGAAGCTGTGAGAGATGCCCCAGGACCTTTATCCAAGAGCCACACTCCCTCTCTTATCCTTGTCAATAACCCAAAGAACCCAGATTTTGTTCAGGTTTGGGGCAGGAATAAAGAGGCAAAGTGCTCACGGAAATCCCTCTTCAACCAAAGGGGATGAATGAATATTGATCAATCTAAGCCTATTGCGGTAGGTTCATTTCTCTTGCCTACTATAATTAATATATTTGTTTGAGCCCCTTTTACTAGGTGTTCTGTTACCTGTGGCCAAAACCATCCCAACAGTTTCAGAAGCCTAAGGAATATCTCTAATTATTTCAGTTCTTGATGTAAGTCATCATTCATTTGGGAATACCTGCTATCTGCCTCAAGATGAGCCCCAGACATTTTTCCAGCTACCAACACCACTGCTGAAAGGCTATCTCCTCCAAAAATACACACTTTGACTTAAAGCAAGAATGGCAAAACATTAACAATGGTGGCACTGAGCCTAAGTAACAGTATGGGTGTTCATTCTTTTCAACTTCTTAGTTTTAAGATACTAATAATAAAAAGTCAGAAAAATCTAATTGTACATAAAGGTACAAAGGTGTTACTAAGACACAGTTCCAGTTGTGAGTCCACAACATACAGAATAGCATGCTCATTAAAGCACTGGAAAATAATCACACATGTGATACAGGACAGAAGGAGGCTCACAGGAAGAATGTGGAACACATGGAAAACTTATCTGGGAGCTAGAGCTCTATGTCTATGGGAGGCAGCAATGAAACTACCAGCTTTAACAGAGGAGACGGTTATTGCAAGAAGTGTTCCAGGGAACAACCAGACACCAGTAAACTAAATATCCCAGTTTCCTTTCAGTGGGGAAGTAAAAATAGTACTACATACCTTTTTCTTGGAAATGTTCAATTTGCTTCCAATGACTTCTGCCATTTTCAGTTTGCTTGTATGCTTAGAAAGCATTGCTGTGAAACAGTCCAGAGCCTATTAAAATAACCAAGGTAAATGCCAATTGATTTTTAAAATAATAAATAACATAGCACCACTATACTGGCCACAAAAAGGAGGAACATAAAATCCAACACTACCATTTCTGCAAAGACTAAGGAGAATACATATAACATACCAACACTACACACCAGGACTTTAGCGTAACTCAGACAGGACACAAACAAATGTAAGGCTTTACTATCAAAATACTGTTTAATTAGAAAAAAAAATCTTGTAAACCTGAAATTCAGGCAAAAATAACAATTAATCAATAGGTATATGGTTGCTGGGGTACTGACTTGCAGATAGTGTAAGTAACAACACAAGATTACTTTCCAGCTGCAAAGGGAAATTCAAGGTATGCAATAAAAGGACCACATTGTCATTACACTAATCCAGGATTCAATCTTAGCAACTGAATGGGCCAACCAGATATATGTCTTCTGATGTAATGAAATATAAAGTACATATCACCACCAAAAATCAAGTGTGCCTTAAAAAAGTTGAATTTGAATATATCAAGCATTTTGTTAAACTTCTATCTACAGGAAAGATGAGATAAAATGACAAGGGAAAGGACACCAAGAGCATGGCAAAACAAAGAACCAATCTGGATGTACCATCACCAAACATATCAATAAACTTCATGCAAGTACTCAAAAAAAAAAAGGGAGAGAATTTATTTGGTCTTTGTCAATGACCAGATAAATTCCTGGCACAGAGTTTCAAATATCCTTTGAATTACCAGGAGTGAGGAGTGTCTTTTTTATTCACTAGAGCCCCTCAGGACTGGATTTTGAGTTACTATGCTAAGCAAGGTGATTCTTGATGTGGCCTCTTAAGATAGTAATTTAAGGATGGAGCTGCAGAGGCCAGACCAAGCACTGACTAGAGGACTGAAATTTTCAGCTCTACCACCAATCTCTGAGGAGGGGAAGGGGGCTAGATACAGCTCAATCATATGGCCAGTGACACATTACAACTCCAGTGAAACGCTAGACATCCAAAGTTTGAACAGCGTCCTGGCTGGTGGACATGATGTACCAGGAGGTGGCACACCCTGATTCCACAGTATAGAAGCCCCTGTGCTCAGGACTCTTGAGGATTTGCCCTATGTGTCACCTTATTTGACTGTTCCTAGGTTATATCTTTTACAATAAAACTGTAACTTATATCCTAAGTATAGTGCTCTCAAAGAGTTCTGCGAATCAATTACTGAATCTAAGGAGTTCGTGAAAACCCCTGAATTTAGAACTGGTAAGTAATGCGTGTAGGTGGTCCCCAAGACTGGTGGTTGGAGTCTAAAGTGGGGGCAATCTTGTGGAGGCCTGCACCACTGAACCTGAACCCTCACTAACCTCAGGTACTCACTGTCACAACTGTATTGAATTGCAGGACACTAAAGGGTACCAGAGTAAAATCAACCAGACAAAGCCAGGAGGTAAAACATTCTGCACAACAACTGGCCTGATCTCTTCAACAAGGTAATATGTCTTTAAAGGGGGGATTCTGATATACTAAGAGTTTTTAAGCCTATATGCATAGAAAAAGATCTGGAAGGAAATACAGCAAGGTGTTAGCAGTGTTGGGGAATGTCTGGATGAGGGAACATTTTATTTTATCATTGTGCTTTCCTTTATTTTCCCATTTTCAACAACACATAAACATTTCTTCTATATTAATAAAAAACTTGTGCCCAAATGTTCACAGCAGCATTATTTACAATAGCCAAAAGGTGAAAAAAAACCAAATATCCTTTAACAAATGTATGGAAAAATAAAATGTGGTATATTAATACAATGAAATGTTATTCAACCATAAAAAAATGAAGTACTGACTCATGCAACAGCATGGATTAACAAAGAGAATATGCCGAATGGAAGAAGCCAGATACAAAGGGTCACATGTTGTATAATTCCATTTATATGAAATGTCCAGAATCAGCAAAGCTATAGACAGAAGGTAAATTAGTGGTTGCCTGGGCCTTCACAGAAGGGAAAAGGGGGATGACAGCTAATGGATACAAAGTTTCTTTTGGGAGTAATGAAGATGCTCTAGAATTAAATAGTGGTAATGGTTATGTAAATCTGTGGATACACTAAAAAACACTGAATGTACATTTTAAAAGAATGAATTTTATGGCATGTGAATTATAGTTCAATTAAGTGATTTTATACACACACACGATGACATTCTAAAATAAAGACTATAGAAGATAAGAGGAATCCTAGCAAAGCTACTTTTGCTTTAAAAGTACAAAAAAGGTGTCTGTAAGATGAGAGATGTAGAAAAAGAAGAGCTCGCTGGAGAGAAGAGTGAGATCCCATGACTGTCACACAACATTTCAGGGTTCAGGTGAGCTTAAGTGTGTACTCCAAATGGGGCTTCCTTCAAGTCAAGGTAACTTTACCAAACACAAACCAAAATAGGTCACTATTCTCTCAATCACAGCTGACAGAACCCAGAACACTTTATAATCAAAACTGGTCCATGTTTTAAGAGCCCATAAATCCTCAGGCAGTACCATTTTTGTTCTTAACCAGCCAGGAATAAATATCTCTGTCCTTGCTCAACGTGGCAGAGCTGTAATTCAATAGGGCTTCCGAACTCCCACATAACACATTTTTTCCCAAACCTAGCATACAAGATTACACTTTGTAACCCCACATAAATTTCTCTGGACTAAAGTTGAAAAGCCCTACTGAGGCAAGTACAGGGATCAGAGGAAAACAAATCTATTAAAGAGACTAAGAAATTATACATTGGTATAAAAACTAAACATCTTAGAAACACATTATATTTTAAAACACTATTATCACCTAAGAGATTTTCTCTTCATTTTACCGTTAATTTCAGTATCTGTCTTACTTTATCTCAAACTATGCATATTTGAAATTAGTAGTAGCCTGTTTCAAAAACCACAAAAATTATGCCTAATTAGCTTAAAGGCAACATTAGCTCAATTTTAACTAGTTATGGATAATAAGTAGGACCTACACAGCAGCCAAGAGACAAAGTAACAATTGGAATCAATAGCTTTGCAAAGCACAGAGAAAACAAGCAGGGAGACTGTATCTTACCTCTTGAAAAATATTTAATGACGCTGATGAAGATGGACTGTCAAAGCTATGGGCAATCCTATTACACCAATTCAGTAGATCCCTTAAAAAAAAAAAAAGCCAGGAAATAAAGGACCATAGGCCAAAGACAACAATTTGGTCTACTTAAGTCTGGGGACACCTGACAACAAAGTGTCTCCTTTTTCCTGGCAATGTGAAGAAAACAGCATCAGGGGAAAGAGAGTGAGTGGTCCCAGTCCCTACCCCTCCCCAGAAGTGACCTATCACGCACTTCTCCCCATCCACCCCAGACAAGATAGCAGGGAAAGGGGAGCCACTAACCCCAGAGCAAACTAAGGGAGCTGCCCTCAATTCTCAGAGGGCAAGACGGCCATCAAGAACGGAGAGCAAAGGCACAGAACCAACTATATGTGGGCAAGACCCTATAGTCTTAGGTGTCACTGTGGGAAATTGTAATATTTCTAGAATATCTCACCTGGCTTTAGTGCATGTGCATATCAACAGGCTTTCCTCAGGGATAGAGAACTGTTCATCTCCATATCAATGGGTAATTACCTGGGCTACCGAGGGCTTATTGAACCTGAGAGATGAGGGGGAGGGCTTGCTTGCTTCTGCCTGAACAGGAAAGAGACACCTCGGACTGCAGTTTGTAAGCAATAAACGGGTTTTAAACTTTATTTCTGCCTTTGACTGATTTCGGTTTTAGAGGTATTCTGCCCCAGGATTTCCTTTCCCTGGAGTTACAATCACACAAGAGCATCTGGTGAAGAAGTATGTCAGTAACTCTCCCAATTTGGGCTTTAAAAGCTATTTCTTAAAGCTAAAATTTTATTACCTTTACAAGCCTTCCCAATGAGTAACTATAGATCTGAAAAAGGGATCTGATACCAAGAGGCAACCCAGAGGGTTAATTTCAAAACCTAACCCCTTGTAATCATTCAGTTCGAGCTGGTAAGAAATTTCCAAGGAAGCAGCTTTTAAAATATCAACTCAAAATTTTTAGGTGTTTAGTCCAATACCTTAGAGACAATTCTCTTCCCTCAAGACTTAGTCTTTTGTCTTCTCTTCCGGCTTCTGGAACTTCCTCAGGTGCCTGTTCACACCCAACAGAACTATTTCTCCTAGAGTGATGTTTCTCTCCAGTAAGTTGGATGTAAATGTCAAGCACATGATCAGTTGCTGCCAATAGGCTAGGATATCTATTCTGAAGAACCTGACAGAGGGAGAAAAAAAAAAAAACATAGAAAATTTAACAGCAGACACAGTGATTTTTTAAGAGCACACATAAATTGCTGTGAATTCCTTCAACTTTTGTTTACCTGGAAATTATTTAATACCTGCATCAAATTTAAATGACAATCTCATTGGGTAGAGGATTCTTGGTTGGAAGTCCTATTGTTTCAGGACATTAAAATATCATGCAACTTCCTTCTGGCCTGTAGAGTTTCTGTTGAGCAGTCAGCTGATAGCCTGATGGGGTTTCCTTTATAAGTAATCTTATTTTTTCTCTCTGGCTGCTTTCAACACTCTTTCCTTATCCTTGATCTTTGCCATTTTAATTAATACATGTCTTGGTGTTGTCTTCCTGGATCCTTTTGTTTGCCCTTCCATGACCTGAGTGTCTATTTCCTTCTCCAGATTGGGGGAGTTTTCAACAATTATTTCCTTGAAGAGACTATTCCTTTCTCTTTCTCTTTTCCTTCTGGTACCCCTGTATTATGTGAATATTGTTTTGTCTGGATTGGTCACATAACTCTCTTATCATTCTTTAACTCCTAGAGATCCTTTTTTCTCTCTGTGCCTCAGCCTATTTCCTGTTCTCTAATTCCTATTTCATTTACCATCTCCTCTTCATAACCTAATCTACTTTTAAATCCCTCCATTTTATGTTTCATTTCAGTTACTGTTATTCTTCGGCTCTGAGTGGCTCTTTTTCAGGTCTTCTATCTCTTTGTTGAAGTCCTCCCTGAGATCTTGAATACTTTTCTGTAAATCCATAAGCATGGTTGTGACTTTTATTTTGAAATCTTTATCAAGTAGGTTGGTGATCTCTGATTCATTTGCCTTCTTTCTGGGGTTCTGTCTTATAGTTTTGTTTGGATCAAATTTCTCTGCCTGCTCATTTTGTCAGGGATTCTGTGTTTCTTACTTTGTATTAGATGTCTCTGCTATGTTTTCAGGTCTAAAGTGTAATAGCTTTATGAAGAAGGTGTACTATGGTGCCCAGAAGTTCAAGATTCTTTACTCTCTAGTGCCTGGTTCTATTTTGTGGGGTCCCAGCTGTTGGCATGCCAAGGGCATGGTCCCCTCTGTGTCTGGCATCTGTAAGTGGTCAGAGTCTGGGTGGGAGGTTTGCTTGAGCTGCTGCCTTTGCGATCAGCTCAGGAATCTCTGTTGAGTTCACTGTGGGCGGGGCTGCCCTCTGCCTGGCCTGCAGCAATGGCAGGGCTGCTGGGTTAATGGGGTGGGCAGACCGATGTGCCCTGGCCAGATGCACAGCACTGGGTTTGGACACCGACAAGGAGAAAGGAGGTCTTGGGTCTGGCTTCTCCAGGTTTCTCTCTAGTTGGGCTGAAATGGAGCCAAGCAAGCTGGGACAGTCTCCCTCTGCCAGCAGCAATTCTGTTGCTGCCACTGGACCAAGTGGGCTGTGTATCGGCAGCATGCACAGGGAGGATCCTCAGGGCCATGTTGCCAGCAAGGAGGATGTAGTGTCTGGGGATCCCAAGATTTCCTAATCTGTTGGGCCAAGGAAGGCCTGGGGAGATGTCCTCCACCTGCCCTTTCTCTTGAGAAGAGAGTTGCATCCAACCCTCATCCCCTCTAGTACCCACCCCTCCCACTGCTGACAAGTCTTTCAACCTGCCATCTCTGCTTTGGGTCTCAGGACTGGAGGAGCGTGCCTGTCCTCCACACTGACTGAAGTCTTGGCCTCCCTGAGGGTTACGCCTGCATCTGGTGTCCGGCCCTGATAATCACCAGAGCCCAATGTAATGTGGGCTCATGCTCCGGGAGATCTCCAGGGCCAGGTGTGCAGTGTTCCTGGGCTCTTATCCCCTCCTTGCTCCATTCCCCTTTCTCCCATCTGTAGACTGGGTTTGGGGGTGGGCTTGAGTCCCACTCAATCTCAGCTTTGCCGCCTCACACTGTCACGTGTGCTCCTGTCTTCCTCCTAGTAGGTGGTCTGTTCTGTGGTCTTCAGGTCATTTTCAGGTCTAGTTGCATTTGCTGTATTTTCCTCTTTTGTATGTTTTTGGGAGGAGGTTTCTATCTTCCCTTCCTATTCCGCCATCTTTAATCTCTAAATGTCAATCAAATTGTTTTGACTTTCAAGTCTTACTGAGAAATATATTTCATAGGCTGCCATAGATAGTGATTCAACTGATGGATCTGGGCAAAGCCTAAATTGAAAATCCTCTGGAAAGATTCACCTTTCTAGAAGCCTTTAAGAATTTTTGTGATTCATGGGAAGAAGGCAAAACACCAACATTAACAGGAATTTGGAAGAAGTGGATTCCAACCCTCGGGGGTTCAAGACTTCACTGGAGGAAGTAATTGCATATGTGGTGGAAATAGCAAGAGAACTAGATAGGATGACAAATGGAGCCTGAAGATGTGATTAAATGGCTCCAAATCCCATGACAGAAATAGAAGCAGATGAGGAGTTGTTCCTTATGGACTAGCAAAGAAAGTACTTTCTTGAGATGCAATCTACTCCTTGTGAAGATGCTGTGAAGACTGTTGAAATGACAACAACAGATCAGCCTATTAGATTATGTAAACTCAGTTGATGGAGCAGCAGCATGCTTTGAGAGGACTTACTTCAATTTCGAGAGAAGTTTTACTGTGGATAAAATGCTATAAAACAGCTTCATACAAATAAATTCTTAGAAAAAGGGACAATCAACAGATGCAACAAATTTCACTGTTGTCTTATTTGAAGAAACTGCCAGTCACCCCAAACTTCAGCAACCACCACACTGATCAGTCATCAGCCATCAACAGAAAGACAACCAAGGTAAAAAGACTATAGTTCACTGAAGAGTCAGATGATGGTCAGCACCTTTTATTAGCAACAAAACATTTCAAATGAAGGTATCTACATTCTTTATCTCAACATAATGCTATTTCACGCTTAACAGAGTAAAGTATCCTGAGTTCTGGGAACATGGCGGCATGAGCACAGAGACGGAAATCTCCTCCCAAAACTATATATATCTATGAAAATACAGCAAATACAACTATTCCTAAAACAGACCAGAATACACAGGAAAGCGCACAGCGAGCATCTGCACCTGAGAGGACTCGGCACCCCGTGAGGCGGGTAAGATACGGAACCGTGACCCAGCGGGACCCGAACACATCCCACATCAACACTCCAGTGGGAGGAGAGGATTCAGAACCACGAGGGAGTGGAAGTAACACCCCGTGAAATAACCAGCCCTGGTGATCTGCGCCGGTAGTGCTGACTCACATCGCACGGCATAGCGGAGATTGGAGAGGCAGACGGTGCGGGTTTTGAGCTGGGAACGCACCCGGGACCTTGCACCTGGCTTCCGGAACAAAAAAAAAGCACGCGCTTTTTTCAGCGGTCATACGATCATCCAAGCAACTCAGCCCAACAGGCTGGGAGTCCTGAGGAATTTCGGACTCCTTGGCTGGCGACTGGGAAGAAATAGCCACAATGAAAATACACAGAGAACAATAGCCTCCATTCGTTGCAGCCCAGGCCAGAGCTGCAAAAGGCCCAGCGGAGCAGTGTGTCCACAGCCGCGGATTAGTGGAGCAACAGCGCCGCCTACAGCATCATTACAGAAACTGCTCCCGGTGGGCTTTTTTTATACCGCTTTCTTTTTTTTCTTTTCTTTCTTTTCTTTCTTTTTTTCTCTTTTCTTTCTCATATTTCTTCTTTTTTTTCTTTTTAAAGTCTTAAAGAGGCCAGCTGACATACGTGGCACCTGTCAGCAACCACTTCTTTTGCCATGAAAAGACAGAGGAATATGGTACAGACTAAGCTCATTCAGACAAAACCAGAGAGGTAGCCTGAAGGGATGGAAACGCACAATCTTCCTGAAAAAGAATTCAGAATAAAAGTCATAACCATGCTGATGGATCTACAGAGAAATATGCAAGAGCTGAGGGAGGCAGTGAGGAAAGTCAGGAAAAACAATGCAAAAATGAGACAAGCCATCGATGGCTTAGCAGCAGACTGGATGAGATGCAAGAGACTGTAAATACAATAGAAATCAGAGAACAGGAATACAGAGAAGCGGAGGCAGAGAGAGATAAAAAGGATCTCTAGGAATGAAAGAATATTAAGACAACTGTGTGACCAATCCAAACGGAACAATATTCGCATTATACGAGTACCAGAGGAAGAAGAGAGAGAAAAAGGGATAGAAAGTGTCTTTGAAGAAATAATTGCTGAAAACTTTCCCACACTGGGGAAGGAAATAGTCTCACAGTTCACTGAAGCCCACAGACCTCGCAACAAAAGGGACCAGCGAAAGACAACACCAAGACACATAATAATAAAATGGCAAAGATCAAAGATAAGGACAGAGTATTTAAGGCAGCAAGAGAGAGAAAAAAGATCACCTACAAAGAAAAACCCATCAGACTATCATCAGACTTCTCAACAGAAACCATACAGGCCAGAAAAGAAAGGCATGATATATTTAATGTAATGAAACAGAAGGACCTCAAACCAAGAATATTGTATGCAGCATGAACATCATTTAAATATGATGGAGGAAAGAGAAGAAAAGAGAGAAAAAGAAAAACAATTTTTTTAAATACTACTACTAATAAAAAAAGTAATAAGGGAGAAAGAAAAAGGAAAAGAAAGGGAAAAAAAGAAAAAGCAGCAACATCTAAAATAAATAAATAAATAAGTAAATGAATGAATGAATGAATAAGTGAATGAATGAATGAGTGAATGGATGAATAAATGAATGAATAAGTGAATGAATCAATGAATAAATAAATAAGCAAATGAATGAATGAATGAATATGTTAATGAATAAATAAATAAGCGAATGAATAAATAAATAAGTGAATGAATAAACAAATAAGTGAATGAATAAATAAATAAGTGAATTAATGAATAAATAAATAAGTGGATGGATGGATGAATGGATAGATGGTTAGATACATAGATACATAAATACATAAATAAATAAATAAATAAATATGTAAATAAATACGTAAATACATAAGTACATAAGTACATAAGTAAGTACATAAGTAAATAAGTAAGTGAATGAATGAATGAATAAAGAAATTAATTAATTAATTAATAAGTGAATGGATAAATGAATGAATGAATGAATAAGTGAATGAATGAATAAATAAATAAGTGAATGAAAAAATAAATAAATAAGTGAATGAATAAATAAATAAGTGAATGAATAAGTGAATGAATGAATAAATAAATAAGTGAATGGATGGATGGATGGATGGATGGATGGATAGATGGATAGATACATAGATAAATAAATACATAAATGAATAAATAAATAAATAAATATGTAAATAAATACGTAAATACATAAGTAATAAGTAAGTGAATGAACGAATAAACAAATAAACAAATGAATGAATAAACAAATAAACAAATAAACGAATGAATAAACGAATAAATAAATAAATAGATGAATGAATGAATGAATGAATGAATAGATAGATAGATAAATAAATAAATAGATAGATAGATAAATAAATAAATAAATATGATGGAGGGATAAATTTCCAGACAAGCAAAAGCTGAAAGAATTGGCCTCCCATAAACCACCTCTCCAGGACATCTTAAAGTAACTGCTCCAGAGGGAAGCACTCCTAGGTTAAAAAGACATCAACAGAGAAAATAAAATCATAGCAAAGAAAGCAGATCATCCAAATACTAACTAAAGGCAAAGAATAAAAGACCTAGTATATAAAGAATGGAGGAGGAAGAATAAGAAGGGAGAGAAATAAAGAAACATCACACTTTGTTTACAATAACTTAACAAGAAAGTTAAGTTAGACTGTTGGATAGTAAAGAAGCTACCCTTGAACCTTTGGTAACCACGAATCTACAGCCAGCAATGGCAATAATCACCCTAAATGTAAACGGACTGAATGCACCAATCAAAAGACACAGAGTAACAGAATGGATAAAAAAGCAAGACCCATCTATATGCTGCCTACAAGAAAGTCACCTCAAATCCAAACGTATATACAGACTAAAAGTGAAGGGATGGAAAAAGATATTTCATGCAAACAACAAAGAGAAAAATGCAGGGGTTGCAGTACTTGTATCAGACAAAATAGACTTCAAAAAGAAGAAAGTAGCAACAGATAAAGAACGACATTACATAATGATAAAAGGGTCAGTCCAACAAGAAGATATAACCATTATAAATATATATGCACACAACACGGGAGTGACAGCATATGTGAAACAAGTACTAACAGAATTAAAGAAGGAAATAGACAGCAATGCATTCATTTCAGGAGACTTCAACACAGAACTCACACCAAAGCACAGATCAACCAGACAGAAAATAAGTAAAGACACAGAGGCACTGAACAACTCACTAGAACAGATGGATCTAACAGACATCTACAGAATTCTACACCCAAAAGCAACCGGATACACATTCTTGTCAAGTGAACATGGAACACTTTCCAGAATAGACCACATACTAGGCCACAAAAAGAACTTCAGTAAAGTCAAAAATATTGAAATCCTACCAACTTCTCAGATCACAAAGGTATAAAACTAGAAATAAATTTTAGAAAGAAAACAAAAAGGCTCACAAATACATGGAGACTTAACAACATTCTCCTAATCAATCAATGGGTTAACGACCAAATCAAAACAGAAATCAAAGAATATATGGAGACTAATGACAACAATAACACAAAGCCACAACTTCTGTGGGATGCAGCAAGGGCAGTTCTATATATTGCAATCTAGGCATATTTAAAGACGGAAGAACATTCCCAAATGAATAGTCTAAAGACACAACTACTGAAATGGAAAAAGAAGAACAAAGGAGGCCCAAAGTCACCAGAAGGGGGGACATAATAAAGATCAGAGAAGAAATAAATAAAATTGAGAAGAATAAAACAATAGAAAAAAATCAATGAAACCAAGAGCTGGTTCTTTGAAAAAATAAACAAAATGGATAAACCCCTAGCCAGACTTATAAAGTGAAAAAGAGAACCTACACACATAAACAGAATCAGAAATGAGAAAGGAAAAATAACGACACACCCCACAGAAATACAAAGATTTACAAGAGAATATTATGAGAATCTATATGCAAAGAAGCTGGAAAACCTAGAAGAAATGGACAACTTCTTAGAAAAATACAACCTTCCAAAACTGGCCAAACAAGAAACAGAAAAACTAAACAGGCCAATCAAGAGCAACAAAATTGAAGCAGTAATCTAAAAACAACCCAAGAACAAAACCCCCGAACCAGATGGCTTCACCTCTACATTCTACCAGACATATAGAGAAGAAATAACACCCATTCTCCTTAAAGTTCTCCAGAAAATAGAAGAGGAGGGAATACTTCCAAACTCATCCTATGAAGCCAGCATAACTCTAATACCAAACCTGGCAAAGACCTCACCAAAAAAGAAAACTACAGACCAATATCCCTGATGAATGTAGATGCAAAAATACTCAACAAAATACTAGCAAACCAAATTCAAAAATACATCAAGAGGATCATACACCATGATCCAGTGGGATTCATCCCAGGGATGCAAGGATGGTACAACATTCAAAAATCCTTCAACTTCATCCACCACATCAATAAAAAGAAGAACAAAAACCACATGATCATCTCCATAGATGCTGAAAAAGCATTTGACAAAATTCAGTATCCATTCATGATTAAAACTCTCAAGAAAATGGGTATAGACGGCAAGTACCTCAACATCATAAAAGCCATATATAATAAACCCACAGCTAACATTATACTTAACCGCAAGAAGCTTAAAGCTTTTCATCTAAGATCAGGAACAAGACAGGGGTGCCCACTCTCTCCACTGTTATTCAACATAGTAC